>CM035842.1:115108330-115296617 GCA_020510985.1 Pholidichthys leucotaenia | reverse complement strand
CACCATAGTGCCCATGCCCAAGAGACAAGCAGTAAAGTGTCTGAATGACTATCGCCCAGTGCCCTGAAACCAATAATAATGAAGTGCTTTGAGAGGCTGATCCTGCACTACATCAAGGACACCATTCCTGCTGATCTGGACAACCACTAGTTTGCTTACAGAGCAAACAGATCAATGGAAGATGCCACCTCAGTTGCACTACACACAGCCCTGTCCCACCTGAAGCATCCTAACACCTATGTTGGGATGCTGTTTGTCAATTTTACTTCAGCCTTCAGCACCATCTTCACCCACAAACTGATTACTAAGCTTGGCCATCTGGGGCTAGACACCACACTCTGCTCCTGGATACACAGTTTTCTCACCTGCAGACCACAGAATGTCAGACTGGGAGAACTGACATCATCCAGACTCACACTGAGTACAGGTGTACCACAGGGCTGTGTCCTCAGCCTGGCCCTCTACACCCTCTTCACATATGACTGTGTCCCCATCCACCCCTCCATCACAGTTGTGAAATTTACTAATGACACCACTGTAGTGGGTCTAATATCTGACAACAATGAGACCCACTACAGGGAGAAGGTCCAGCGCTTGGCCAGCTGGTGCTCTGCAAGCGACCTGATGCTGAATACCACTAAGACCAAGGAGATCATTGTGGACTTCAGGAGAGCCAGGAAAATTACCCCCGACCTCTCCACATAAAGGGTGAGGAGCAACATCAAGTTCCTTGGTCTCCATATTACAAATGATCTCTCATGGTCCACCAAATACCTCCTACCTGGTTAAAAAAGCACAGCAAAGACTTCTTTCTGCGGAGGTTGAGAAAGGTCAAGCTCCCTGTGCAGGTCCTCTTGAACTTCTAAGAGCATAATCGAGAGCATTCTGTGCTACTGCAGCACAGTTGAAAGCAGAAAGGACTTAGCTTGTATTGTTGAAACTGCTCAGCAGATTGTGGGAGCACAGCTTCCTAGCCTGGACTCAGTCTATGCCTGCCAGCTAAGCAAAAAGGCCAGCAGCATCATCAGAGACCCACCATCCAGAACACAGACTGTTTGTCCCTCTTCCATCAGGGAAAAGGTTCAGGACTTTAAAAGTATGAACCAGCAGACTGCGAAACAGTTTCATCTCTAGAGCCGTTTCCTCCATTACACCTCCCACCACTCCACAGAACTAACTCAATACTACAGTAACTGTCTCAGGCCCCCTCCCTCATCTGTGCAATAATAACTATCATAACAACTGTACTTTTGTACTGAACATATTCAAGGCACCACCTGGTACTATCTTTGCACTCCACTACTTGCACAATTTATGCCTGTTTACATGGGCCATAATTTTGCACTGCAAAATATGTATATATGTACTGTACATATCTAAGTTGTTGTACTTTCTTTTGTGTCCTGAGCCCGGCTGAGGACACTGTGAGGACACTGCTGCGCTGATTGCTGGAGCTACCACATAAGTTTCATTGTACTTTGTACAATGACAATAAAGCTTCTTATCTTATTTCTTTAGGAAGAGAGGTGAGCATTTAGCAGCACAGCTGTATTAACTAACTGATTTGAGCTAACATCAGCAGAAGTTGTCTCAGGCAGCACTTTTAGCACTTTATTTTGACAACATAGATTAAATACTATCATAAATTTATCAGCATCAACGTTATTACCACTATCATTTGACTCTGAGATTATCTGGACATGGTTTCCTATCATGTCCACGCTCTCTGTTGTTTTTGATTTGTTTGCATCTTTATTCTATTATCATTAATTTATTGGTTTACCCTTTAGTTTCTTGTTTCAGCCTCGTTTTATAGTCTCCCTTATTATTTTCCATACCTCTAGCCACGCATGTGTGTTTTCAGTTACACTTGATTAGTCTCAGCTGTCCTGTGTTAAGCTAATTATTTGCTCCCTATAAGTTGTCATTTTCTGTTGCCCATTGTCAGGACATTTCAGTATTCTCCCTCTGGTATCTTTATCACAGTTAGAATATTTAGCTTGTAAATAAATCATTTGGCAATTAAAGTCCTACCTGCCTCAAGGAGGCATCTATCCCGTCTGCTGGAGGTTGTTTTCTAACTAACTAACTAACTAACCTGCACTTATATAGCGCTTTTCTAGTCACAAAGACCACTCAAAGCGCTTTCATTAATACTAACCCTCTATTCTAAGGGCCTATAGGAAACAGATATCTAGGGACAATTTAGAACAGCCAATTAACCTAACATGCATGTTTTTGGCATGTGGGAGGAAACCGGAGAAATCCCGGAGTAAACCCACGCAACACGGGGAGAACATGCAAACTCCACACAGATCACTGTTGGTCGGGGGCTGGGATCGAACCCACGATCCCCACAATCCCCCGGCCCAAGGGAGTAAACTGTGCTGCCGCAGTGCTAACCACTGCGCCACCGTGCAGCCAATGTCCCAACCAAAAGTAGACTCTGCAGGTACGACAATACGCTTGGTTTGGACGAGGTTTAGTGTTGGGTGGCTCAGCTGGTCAAGGGGCTGATCTCTGATGGCCGCTCATGCCACACTCTGGAATGGGCCATGATGTTCCTGGATGCCGCGGCCAGAGTGACTGAGGATTACCCCAGTTTGCGAGACTACCCCGGTCTGAGTGGAATGCTCATCTCGGTGCCAAACCTGCAAAATTCGCTCCGTGGACTGGTGAAAAGCCCGGAGTCTGTGCTGACAGTAAAATGTCCCCTGGCTCCGTCAACAGCCTCAACGCCAGTTTCCTCCTCGCAGTCCAATTTCCCTGACCCACCATCGGCTGCCATTCCCTCTAACCCTGTGAAGTACTACGGGACCTGCAGGGCGTGTGGCAATCCGGGTTGGAAGGGAGGCTATGGGAGACGGCGCTCCTCTCAGCATTCCACTGCTGCTCCCCCAGCTGAGCCTCCAATGACCACAGCTCCAGCTTTTCCTCCTCCTCACCACTCTTCTGCCTCCACTCCAACCACATGGAGTTTTCCAGCCCCAGAGGGCTCTCCAATGCCGGTTTCCACAGCAATTGCAGTGCCAGCTCCCACTGTTGCTGTGCTGGTGCCCTTGCCCAGAGCTTTACTTCAGACTGCCTCATCCGCTGTTCCGCCAGTATCTCCAGAGGCCGTCACATCAGCTCCTCCGCTGTCTTCCAAAGTCATCACGCCACCAGCAGCCTGACCAGAGACTGTCAACCCAGCAGCAGGGGACCAGGAGTTAAGGCAAGTACCTTTTCATTTAAGTTCTACCACTATTTTTGAAAAGACTTGCCTTGCTGCTGATGGGGTGTCCCAAGTGCAGTTCCCATCTGCCTCTGGGTCCTCTCCGCCAGTCTCTGCCACTATTAACTGTGACGACCCATCCTGTGTTTCTTCCTCCCTGCCCGAGGTGGCTGTGGCAGGGATGGAGGAGGACGCTTCACCTTCAACTGTCTCTGTGACAGTTCCGGTGCTGGCTTCTCGTCGCTTCTCAGCTCCAGTGCCTGCTCCACGGCACCTCCCGGCTCCAGTACCTACTCCTTGTTGCTCCTCAGCTCCAGTACCTGCTCCCCGGCACCTCCCAGCTCTAGCACCAATTCCTTGTTGCTCCTCAGCTCCAGTACCTGCTCCACGGCACCTCCCAGCTCTAGCACCAACTCCGACTCTTCTCCAGACAGCTCCAGCTGCTCACAAGGTGTGCATCACCGCTCCAGCCATCCCTTAGGTGCACACAACAGCCCCAGCTGTCCCTGAGGTGCACACATCAGCTCCAGCTATCTCCGAGGTGCACACAATGCCTCCCGCTGTCTCCAAGGTGTGCACAATGCTCCCACTGTCTCCGAGGTGCACACAATGGCTCCTGCTGTCCCTGAGGTGCATGCAACAGCTCCAGCTGTCCCCACAGTGCTCATTACAGTTCCTGCTCTGCCTGAAGTGCACGCTCCAGTTCCAACTATTCATCCTGAGGTCACCACCCCAGCAGCAGGAGACCAGGACTTAAGGCAAGTACCATTTCATTTATGTTCTACCACTATTTTTGAAAAGACTTGCCTTGCTCCTGGTGGGGGGGGGGACCCAAGGACACTCCCCACCAGCCTCTGCTGCTTATGACTGTGGTGTCACCCCATTGACCTCCTGTTTCCCTCCATCGTCCAAGGTGGCCATGTCGAGGATGGAGCTGCAGGGGGACCACCCTCCATCATCACCGTCATCAGAGCAGTCTGTTTTACCCTTCGTCCAAGAGGTCAGGAGACCTCCACCCATTGTCCAAGAGGTCAGTAGACCTCCACCATGTGTCCAAGGGATTGAGTAGTCCACTCCACCCTGGCTGTCAGAGCAGTCTGCTCCACCCTGGCCATCAGAGCAGTCCACTCTACTCTGGCTGGTCAGAGCAGTCTGCTCGACCTTCGTTGCCTGGGGTTTGCTGTTTCTCAGCTCCTGTTGGTCCCTATGCCAAAGGCCCCCTCAGGTACTATCTTCAAAGCAAAAAGCTCCCGTGTTGGTTATCTTCATCTTGCAGAGCAGAAAGCTCCCATGTGGTTATCCTGAAAGCAAACAGCTCCTCCTCATCATCATCATAGCAGTCTGTTGGGGCAGCAATGACTGTTTCATTTAGGTCTGATCAGATTCCTCCATGCAGCTCTGTCCTTCACCCTCCACTGCCAGGAACTCCTGGCCTTGTTACCCGGGTGACGTCCGAGCCAGTATGAGTTGCTTTCTGACTGACCATTTCATGGAAACTGCTTGCAAAGTATTTTGCAGTACTGCTAGCTTTGCTGGACTAGCAGCACATTCTTGGCAGATAGAGGCTTTATCAGTGGCAAGGACAGGCCAGAGACAAACTGACTCCAATATCTGTTACAATGACTGACCAGACGATAGGTTTGTTTATCTCTGCTCTTTGTGTAGTGCATGTCACCATGCACCCGACTGGCAAAAGTCCACACAGACTTTGCGACAGATGGTGGCTTATCTGCCAGGATGTCCAGTCTCACCCTGGGGTAACTGGCTCCTATGTTGATATTTTCAAAGCAAAAAAGCTCCTATGTTATTATTTTCAGAGGCAAAATGCTCCCATGATGTTATTTCAGAAAAAAAAAGCTCCTATTGTGGCGGCATGAAATAATAAGCAGCGAACTGAGGTTGTAAAAGTGGGTTTTGTTTTCATTCCCCACCATCACAGAACTCACTCCAGTGCCGGTGCAGGCGGCGTCGGAGCGAGCTCTCAGGCTCTCGTCAGCGAATAGACAAATGCGGTGTAGTCAGAAGCAGTGGTCAGAGAGAGAGAACATGTGAATTTCAGCTCAGCTTATATACCCAGTTACAGGACAATACATGAAAGGCACATTTGCATCACAGAACAGACAGGGAAGTCACGAACACCTGCATTGATTCACACCTATCAAAAGCAGATTACTGCAGGGAAGGAGCTAGACAAAGAGAGGCTGCCTATTGATATCAGTCATTGTTCTGCTAATTGCTCCAGCTGTGCGCTCTGCTTGTCCGTAGGCTGTGGGGGTCATCCACACCCACTCCCCCCAGAGGGCTCAGCGGGGGGCTGAGGCCTCGATCGCCGGTTTTGGTAGCGAGCTGCGGGAAAAGCTCTGTGCAAGCGGAGGAGGGGGAGGGAGGAGGGTGGGGATCACAAGTGCCGGCCCGGGAACGAAGTTGTCTGGGCCGCGCAAAAATTGCCTGTGGATCCGCGATGTTGAGGGGCTGTCCCGTTGAACGTGCGGAGGTCCACAGCGGCTGTGAGAAGGAAAAATTAGTCTCTGACTCCTCTCGCGGCCATGAAGAAAAAAAGGAGCTGCAGTAATGAGGGACTTGGCGTGTTGACTTTAGGTGCGCCGCGCCAGCCCTAAAGCCCTCGGGGACAGCAGGTGCTGAATTCCCTTGTGGCGCCGTGGCTGAGACCTGTACAAAATCCTGTGAGCGAGCTGCGTGCATGCTTCAGGTGTGTGAGCAGCCCTGAAGGTTCTGTGTGCAGCGGCGAAGGACGATGGCGGTCTGTGTGGAGCCGGTATTGTCCCGTGCGTTGTGCGCTGTCCTCATAACCCCCCGGTGTGCGTGCGGGGTTCGGTGCATGGCAGGTCCGCTGTCGAGGCGAGTCAGGGTCAGGGAGCTTGATGGAGATCAGCGTCGTTGGCGCCGATGGTCCTCCCTGTCTTGGCTGTTGCTGTCGTTCGCTGGTGCCGGGTCATGGTGCATTCTGGTCCAAGCGCTGCGTTCTCCGTCGTGTGCGCTCGTGTCGATGCAGAGGAGCAGTGAGAGGGAGTAGACGGTCTTTGTCCCTCGGGCTCGTGTCGATGCGGAGGAGCGGTGAGAGGGAGTAGACGATCTTTGTCCCTCGGGCTCGTGTTGATGCGGAGGGGCGGTGAGAGGGAGTAGACGATCTTTGTCCCTGGGCTCGTGTCGATGCGGAGGAGCGGTGAGAGGGAGTAGACGTTCTGTGTCCCTCGGCCGGTCCCAGCGTGGATGTCCAGATCTCAGGCGAGGGTTGCACCATGAAGCTTTCTGCGGCTTTCCCGGTCATGGGTGATCTCCAGAGAGTTCGCCTGGTGGTGGCTCTGCATCGAGGTCTCCCTGTAGCAGAAGGGAGGGCAGATCATTTGCGTCAGGCTGCTGCATTCGCTTGTCGTTGGAGAGTCACCGCCGGGGGCTGCCAGCGTGTTCTTTTCTTGGGGTCACCAGTGTGGCTGTCCAGACCAGAAGGTTGCGTTGCACAAAGTGTGTGCTTTCTCGGGGTCTCACCAGTGTGGCGGCATGAAATAATAAAGCAGCGAATGAGGTTTAAAAGTGGGTTTTATTTCATTCCACCATCACAGAACTCACTCCATGCGCCGTGCAGGCGCGCCGGAGCAAGCTCTCAGGCTCTCGTCAGCGGATAAGCAATGCGTGTAGTCAGAAGCAGTGGTCAGAGAGAGAGAACATGTGAATTTCAGTCAGCTTATATACCCAGTTACAGACAATACATGAAAGGCACATTTGCATCACAGAACAGAGCAGGAAGTCCCGAACACCTGCATTTGAGTCACACATATCAAAAGCAGGAAGGAGCTAGACAAAGAGAGGCTGCCTATTGATATCAGTCATTGTTCTGCTAATTGCTCCAGCTGTGCGCTCTGCTTGTCCGTAGGCTGTGGGGGTCGCCCACACTGTTATTTTCAGAGCAAAGAGCTCCTATGCTGTCATTTTCAGAGTGAAAGGCTCCAATGTTGTTATGGTCAGAGCAAAAGGCTCCTATGTTATTTTCAGAGCAAACAACTCCTATGTGGTTATTTTCAGAGAAGAAACAGTTCCTTTGTGGTCTCCAGAGCAAAGAGCCCCAATATCATCTCCTGAGTTTAAAACTCCCATGTTATTTTCTTTTGAGCAAGAGGTACCAATGTTATTTCCTGAGTTTAAAACTTCTATGTTATCTCTCACGCAAAGAAATCTGATGTTGTCATTCTCTCCTGAGATTCAGGTTCCTGCATTGTCATTACCTCCTGAGTGTAAAGTGCCCATTTGGTCACCTCTTGACCTCACAGTTCCTCCATTGTGACCTTCTGAGTTTGTAGTTCTTATGTTGCTATCTCCGGAGTGTAAAGTTTCAATGTTTCCCATTATTTCCCAAGTTCAAAGTGTCCGTGGAGTGTCAGGGAGAGATAGTACCTCTGACGGTGCAACAGTCACACCTCTGGGTATTTGGTCTGCCTTTGGTTCCCACTTGGCACTCAACTCTCACCTGTGGTTCCAAGTAGCTGTTTGCATGCAACAGCAGCCACACCCCGGTAAACCGCTTCGACTGGCAGGCAAAACCAGGTGAGGATAGCCGATGGGTTTGAAACCCTCAGTGAGGTAGGGCTTGTCTACCTACACATGCATAAACTGGACCTGGCAGACTGTGCGGAGGAAACCACTAGATTGGCTCAACGGGTAGGAAGGCAGACCCAGCAAAGCATTGTGGAGTGCAACTAGAGCACAATGAGACACGTAGGACACTGCTGGCCATCCATTGAATCCAACCCTATCTCCAGCCATCTTGACTATGTCTTGCCACTGGATCCAGATAGGCTGGGACAAGACAGTGAGGCTGATGACCTGCGCAACTCTCCCCTCGCTTAAATCAAATTCACGCGAAAGTCAGGACATCACCCCCCCCCCCCCCCCCGCCAAGTCCCGTGGCCATGGGCAAGTGACGAAGCAGCAGGTGTGGATACACCTGGAAGCTGTAGCCACAATCCCACACACAAGCGGCCTAGGGCATAAGGTCAGTCTCTACTGGGCCGAAGCAGCAGGGGAGTTCGGCAGCCCCCTTGGTGTCTGGCAGCCCTCTTTAGGATTTGCTCTGCTCACCTCCATGACCTGAGGAAGGGAATCAGAATCAGAATCAGAATCAGGTTTATTGCCATTGTTCATGTAGTACACAAACTAGGAATTTGTCTCGGTACAATGCTGCAACATTAAACATGATAAGATAAGAGAAATAAACTATACATGTAATAAAGTGTAGGATAAGATTAAGTGATACTGGTCAACAGTTAAAATATATATTAGCCAGCAGCAGATACTGTGGAGAACTATATAGTGCAGTCGGTAATGCAGGAAGAAAACAGTGATGATTGACATGAGTCTGGTTGAGCTGCTGTACATGGTGCACGAGAGTCACTTAGTGTTCAGCAGTCTAATGGCAGAGGGGAAGAAGCTGTTCATGTGACGGGAGGTTTTAGTCTGGATGGACCGAAGTCTTCTACCAGAGGGGAGGGGGGCAAACAGTACGTGACCAGGGTGTGAGGGATCGGCTATGATCCGGCCAGCACGCCTCCGGGTCCTGGAGATGTACAGATCCTGGAGAGATGGAGCTTGCAGCCGATCACCTTCTCAGCAGTGCGCACGACGCGCTGCAGCCTTAGTCTGTCCCTGGCAGTGGCTCCTGCGTACCACACGGTTATGGAGGTGGTGAGGATGGACTCGATGATGGCTGTGTAGAACTGCACTAACATCTTGGTGGGTAGCTTGAGCTTCCTCAGCTGCCGCAGGAAGAACATCCTCTGCTGGGCTTTTTTGATGAGTGAGCTGATGGTCAGCTCCCATTTGAGGTCCCTGGTGATGGTAGTGCCTAGGAAGCGGAAGGAATCAGCAGTGGTGATGGGAGAGCCTGAGAGGGTGAGGGGGGGCAGAGGAGTAGTGACTTTCCTGAAGTCTACAATCATCTCCACTGTCTTCAGAGCGTTCAGCTGCAGGTTGTTATTGCTGCACCAGGACGCCAGCTGGGCCACCTCTCTCCTGTAGGCGGACTCGTCGCCGTTGGAGATGAGCCCGATGAGGGTGGTGTCGTCCGCAAACTTGATCAACTTGACAGACTGGTGGCTGGAGGTGCAGGAGTTGGTGTAAAGGGAGAAGAGCAGGGGGGAAAGTACACAGCCCTGGGGTGATCCGGTGCTGATGCTAGTATAGTCTGAGACAGTCTTTCCCAGCCGCACATGCTGCCTCCGGTCCGTCAGGAAGTCGATGATCCACCTGCAGAGGGAGTCAGGCACGTTGAGCAGGGACAGCTTGTCCCGGAGCAGAGCGGGGCGGATGGTGTTGAATGCGGAGCTGAAGTCCACAAACAGGATCCTGGCGTAGGTTCCCGGGGAGTCCAGGTGCTGCAGGATGGAGTGGAGGGCCAGGTTGACTGCATCGTCTACAGACCTGTTGGCTCGGTAGGCAAACTGCAGCGGGTCCAGGAGAGGGGTGGTGATGGACTTGAGGTGGGACAGGACCAGGCGCTCAAAGGACTTCATGACTACAGAGGTGAGCACTACAGGTCTGTAGTCATTAAGTCCAGTGATCCGTGGCTTCTTGGGGACAGGGATGATGGTGGAGGATTTGAGGCAGGATGGCACGTGGCATAACTTAAGGGAGGTGTTAAAAATGTCTGTGAATACAGGAGCCAGCTGTTTCGCACAGAGTCTCAGGGTGGAGGGAGACACGCCGTCTGGGCCGGGGGCCTTGCGCGGGTTCAGTCTGGAGAACTGTTTGAGCACATCCTGCTCACTGATGATAAGGGGAGGGGGGGGAGGAGGGGGGGGTGCCTTAAATGAAGTAGGGAATGTGGAGGCTGTGGAGCTGGAGGGAGGGGGGGAGTTGGACACAGATGACGAGGTGTCAAAACGGGCATAGTGTTGGGACAGTCTCTGACAAAGGGCTTTGTCATCCTGACCTTTAGGAGCCTGAGGCCGATAGTTGGTGATCTGCCTCAGTCCTCTCCACACGGAAGCCGAATCATTAGCAGTGAACTGCTGCTGGAGTCTCTCTGAGTATAGAGATTTGGCCCTCTTCAGCTCTCTGTTAAACCGGTATTTAACCTCCCTGTAGCAGTCCCTGTCTCCACTTTTCAGCGCTGCTTCCTTCTCCTTCCTGATCTGTCTGAGCTTAGCTGTGAACCAGGGTTTGTCATTAGAGTAACTCACCCTGGTGCGTGATGGAAGAATGTTCTCTTCACAAAAGTGGATATATGAGTTCACAGTGTCCGTGTACTCATCCAAATCATGCGTGGCTCCTTTAAGCATGCCCCAGTCAGATATTTCCATGCACGTTTCCAGCTTCTCCTCAGCATCACTGGTCCGTATCTTCGTAGTGCTCACAACAGGTTTAGTGAGCTTCAATCTCTGTCTGTATGTGGGAATGAGGTGAACCATCACGTGATCAGATAATCCCAGCGCAGCTCGAGGGACAGCGCGATATGCGTCTTTCACTGTGGTGTAACAGTGATCCAGTGTGTTTAATCCTCTGGTGGGGCATTTAATAAACTGTTTGTAGCGGGGGAGATCGTGGCTCAGATTGCACTGATTAAAGTCGCCAGCCACAATAATCAGCGAGTCTGGAAAACTCCGCTCTGTGTGTTGAATGTGATCCGCGAGCACGCGCTGAGCTTCGCGCGTGTCCGCGTCGGGAGGGGCGTACACAGCGATCATTATGAAAGAAGCAAACTCCCGCGGGGAATAGAAGGGCTTGCAATTGATAACAAGAAATTCCAAGGCAGGAGAACAGTGTTTGGAAATTACCGTTACATCAGAGCACCAGCTACAGTTGATGTAGAAGCAGACACCGCCTCCTGTGGTCTTGCCGGAAAGCTCTGTGTCACGATCAGCACGGAAGAGCTGGAAGCCGTCGAGGCGCAGCGCGCTGTCCGGTATATTTTCCCGGAGCCAGGTCTCAGTAAAGCAGAGGACAGCTGAGGAGGCGAGGTCCTTAAAACGCATCAGCAGTCTCAGTTCATCCACCTTGTTAGAGAGAGAGTTGGTATTGGACAGAAATATGCCAGGCAGCGCCGTTCGCGAGCCTCTCCTGCGAAGTCGTACGAGAGCGCCCGCTCGTCTTCCTCTCTTCCGCCGTCTCACTTTCCGAGCCAAACAATAAACCAGATCGGCGGCAGGGGCTAGAAAAACTGGGAGGAGGTCCGTGGGGGTCAAAGTCCTGATATTTAAAAGTTCTTCACGGGTATAAGTGCATAAGGGGCTAGAAAAGGTTCCCTAAACATAGCCTGCTTCCCTACACCCTGGCCAGCAAGCCGCGGCTGGTGGGGATCCGAGCCTAGCGGTCGAAATTCTCAGAAGAAATCAACTAAGATGGCATCACTCACCATTGGCACTTGGAATGTGAGAATGCCCATGGACAGCTCCAAAGTGGACAGACCTGAGAGATGGACAGCACTTGTTGCAAGAGAACTCAGCAGGTACAACATCAACACCGCAGCTCTAAGCGGGACCAGGTTTGCAGACAAGGTCAGCTGACAGAAGTCAAAGCTGGCTACACCTTTTTCTGGAGCAGCCAAGGCAGTGAAGAACACCGTGAAGCAAGAGTGGGTTTTGCGATCATATCCAATCTGAACAGCAAGCTTACCAGCCTCCCCAAAGGAACCAACGACCACCTCATGACCCTGCGGCTCCCCCTCCGAGGAAAACGTCATGCCACATTCATCAGTGCATATGCCCCCACCATGATGAACCCAGATGATATCAAAGACAAGTTTTACGAGGACTTAGAGACTCTCATTGAAGGCATACCAAAGGAGGACAAACTCATTGTTCTTGGAGACTTTAACGCCAGAGTTGTTACAGACTACCAGACATGGGAGGGAGTCCTTGGGAGAAATGGAGTTGGAAAGTGCAGCAGCAACGGTCTTGTTCTGTTGAAGACGTGCACCTCTCATGATCTTCTGATCATTAATACCATCTACCTCTTGCCTAATCACAAAAAGACCTCCTGGAATCATCCACGCAGCAAGCATTGGCATCTGATTGATTACATCATTGTGAAAAGGAGAGACAGGCAGAACGTTAGAGTGACGAGGGTGATGTGTGGCGCAGACTGCTGGACGGATCAGAGACTCATTCTCTCAGAGCTCAACATGCACATCCAGCCCAAATGACATCCACAGGGGAAAAAGGCAAACAAGCAACTCAATGTCAGCAAGCTAGAACAGCACTCTGTGCGACAGAACCTCAGCGAGGACCTGGACAGCAAGCTTAGTCAGCTCGACCTCGGGGTGTACGGAGCAGAAGAAGACTGGGCAGCTTTCAGAGATATGGTGTACGACACCTCACTCATCTGAGCCAGAACACGCACATACACCAAGTCTAGTTTGATGAAAATGATGAGGACATCCAAAAGCTGCTTGACGAGAAGTGTGAAGCCCACATAGCGTACCAGCAAGACAGCAGATCTGCCTCTAAGAAGGCAACCTTCAACTCCATCAAAGGAAAGGTGCAGGCAAAGCGCAGAGAGATGCAGGACTCCTGGTTCAGCAAAAAGGCAGATGAAATAGAGCAGTATGCTGACAGCAACAACTCCAAACACTTCTACGATGCCCTTAAGACCATCTACCGGCCTCAGTGTTGATGGGTCCACTCTCCTTACCGACAAGAATGCAATCCTGGAAAGATGGGCAGAACATTTCAGCAGCATCCTGAACAGACCTTCGTCCATCAATGCAGAAGCCATCACTTGCATGCCCCAAGTAGAGGTGACCACATCTCTGGCAAAACCTCCAATGGAATCAGAAGTCCAAAAAGTGATCAAACTCCTTTCGAACGGCAAAGCACCAGGCTTTGACTCCATTCCAGCTTAAATCTATAAGGCAGGAGGACCAGTTCTTATACAGAAATTCACCGAGCTCTTTCAGACCATGTGGCAGCAGGAAGTTTTCCCCCAGGAGCTCAAGGATGCTTCCATTATCCATCTCTACAAGAGAAAAGGAAACAGGCAGTCCTGCGACAACCACCGTGGGATCTCTTTCCTCACCATCGCTGGCAAGATCCTCACAAGAGTCCTTCTCAACCACCTCAATCAGCACATGGAAGGCGGTCACCTGCCAGAGAGCCAGTGTGGCTTCAGAGAGGGTCGTGGAACTACTGACATGATCTTTGCTGCACACCAACTTCAGGAAAAGTGTGAAGAGCAGAACAGGGACCTCTACACAACATTTGTAGATCTGACCAAGGCTTTTGATACCGTCAGTCGTGAGAGGCTGTGGAAGATCATGGCAAAGTTCGGCTGCCCGGACAAGTTCATCAGCATGGTGTGCCAGTTCCACGACAGCATGCTTGCTCAAGTACTGGACGATGGGGATTCCTCCAAACCTTTCCCAGTCACCAAAGGGGTCAAGCAGGGCTGTGTACTCATGCCCACACATTTCAGCATGATGTTCACAGCCATGCTGTCTGATGCCTTCTGTGACGATGAAGAAAGCACCATCAGGATCAGGTACAGGATGGACGGCAGGCTCTTCAACCTAGGGAGGCTCCAAGCCAAAACCAAGATGGAAGGGGACTCAGTGCGTGACTTCCTGTTCGCAGATGACTGCACACTCAATGCCGCTACAGAGGCCCAGATGTAGCAGAGCTTTAACTGCTTCTCCACTGCTTGCAACAACTTTGGACTAACAATCAGTACAAAGAAAACTGAGGTCCTGCACCAACCCGCACCACAGAAGACTTACATGGAACCAGCCATCACTGTCAATGGGGAGACCCTCAAGGCTGTCGACAAGTTCATGTACCTCGGCAGCACACTGTCCAGTTCTGTCAACATCGACAACGAGGTCGATTTTTGAATTGCCAAGGCAAGCTCAGCATTCGGACGGCTACATGCAACAGTATGGGAATGGAGAGGCATCAGGTTGACCACAAAACTGAAGGTGTACAAGGCAGTTGTCCTTACTTTCCTACCGTACCCCTGCAAGACCTGGACAGTCTACGAGCACCATGCCAGGAAGCTTAACCACTTCCACCTGAACTGCCTCAGAAAGCTCCTGAAGATCACCTGGCAGGACAAAATCCCTGACACAGAGGCCCTCTCCCGAGCTGAGGTGCCTAGCATCCACACCGTGCTCAAGAGAGCCCAGATTAGGTGAGCTGGCCACCTTGTTCATATGCCTTACTCATGCCTACCAAAGAGACAGTTCTACAGTGGACTAGCAGAGGGCAAGGGCTCCCAAGGTGGTCAGAAGAAGTGCTACAAAGACACTCTTAAGGTCTCCCTGAAGAGCTTTGACATCAGTCCTGACACCTGGGAGACCCTAGCGCTAGACCGACCAGACTGGTGTAGCCGTACCAGCAAAGGTGCTACCTCCTTTGAGCTGACCAGGATTGCCAAGGCCCAGAGAAAACGTGAACTTCGCAAGCCCAGAGCTACCCCTGTATCTTCTGCCTGTGCAGACCACCTGTGCCCGACTTGTGACAGACACTTCCGTGCCCGCATTGGACTGATCAGTCACAGCTGGATACATCACACCCAGTCCTCTTCCCTGTGATGTCCTTGGTCATCATCGAGAACAATGGACCAACAACAGCATCATCACCTCCTGAGGTTAGAGGTTCCATGTTACCCCCATAGTTAAAAATTCCTTGTTGACACCTCCTGGGTTTGGGGATTCCATATTGTCATCCTCTGAATGTAGAGGTTCTATGTCATCATCTCCTGAATGCAAGATTTCCATGTTGTCTTCTCCTGGGTTTGGGGGTTCTTTGTTGTCTTCTCCAGAGGTTAAAGTTTCAGAGGGTAAAGTTTTCATGCCATTTTCTCCTGAGTTTAAAGCCTCTGTGTTGTTGTTCTCTGTGCAAAAGGTTCCTGAACTTTATGCCCCTGCGGTACCGTGTTCTTCCGTCAGGTGGCCTATGGACTGTGGCAGGCCGCCCGACGCGCTGTGTTCATCCATCTGGTGGCCCATGGACTTTGGTAGGCCACCCAACGTACTTTGTTCCCCAGCCTGGTGGGCCATGAACATTGGTAGGCCACCAGATACGTTATGGTTCTCCTGTTGGTGGTCATGGGACCTTGGCTGACCTCCTGATGGACATTTAATTTTTTCTTTGGATTGATTATGAGAAGATTCCTGGTTTTTGTTTTCTTCTTCTTCTTCTTTTAGATTTGATTGGCGGTTGGCAACCACCTTACAGGTGCATTACCGCCACGTACTTCACTCTATATCATCACTCTCAGTAATCTGTTTTTTGTTTTAAATTGACTCTTTCCCTCCAGTCCTTTGTCCCCCTCCACCCACCCAATTTGAGGTTTGCTTGTTTTTCTTTTTGGGCATCTGGAATCCACCCTTAAGGGAGGGGACTGTCATATCTGGAGATGGTTTCCTACCATGTCCACACTCTCTATTGTTTTGATCTGTTTGCATCTTTATTCTGTTATCATTAGTTTGGTGGTTTACCCTTTAGTTTCTTGTTTCAGCCTCAATTTCTAGTCTCCCTTATTATTTTCCATACCTCTAGCTACATGTGTGTTTTCAGTTACCCTTGATTAGTCTCAGCTGTCCTGTGTTAAGCTAATTATTTGCTCCCTATTTAAGTTGTTATTTTCTGTTGCCCATCGTCAGGACATTTTAGTATTCTCCCTCTGGTATTTTTATCACAGTTGGAATATTTAGCTTGTGAATAAATCATTTTGCACTTAAAGTCCTACCTGCCTGAAGGAGTCATCTATCCTGACTCCCGTCTGCTGGACGTTGTTTTCTGACAGAGATGTGGCCAACCTTGTGGTAAAAGCAGTTCAACTTTGTATTGATATATTAGCTCTTCCCCAGTGATCGGTCCTGACAGATTTGGTACCAGTAGATTCATATCTCAGGAATGTGAAGATGCTACTGTCATCACGCTATCTGAAAAACTGAATGCAACAGACCTCAAAAACTGTAATGTTAATACCAAATGATCTTCCATCATTTTACAGAGGGTTAAAATTGGCCAAATGAAACAGAGAAGGCGAAGAATTCAACTTTAAGACCATAATGAATAATGAATAAAGCAGCGTCTATTATATGACCTACTATTGCTGCATTTGAGTCAGATTTAATGCTTTATTAAAACTATTTGATCTTGAAGATGGGTCATCTTATAATTACTTAATTCAATGCATTAACTCGAAAAAAAATTGTCAGGGAGTGCCATGCAGAAAGTTGCCCAACCTGCATGGGATTATAAAATACAGAGTAAAATAAGTTCACAGTAAAACAGGAGATAGAATGCAAGACATGACTCATATGCCTTTGTAGGTGTAGGACAAAATATAGTATTTATTCAGGTAAAACAAGGTGTGCTGTTAAGGTGTGTGGCATATGACCCAAAAGCAGACACAGGAGGAAGGGATAATTGTAGTGAACAATAATATTTATTACAATAATTGTGCAAAGTAATGTCCTGTAGATGAACCCATGGAGCTGGCAACCCTAAGAGGAGAGAGCAGAGGGGCAGGTAAGTGTAAATGATAAACAGTATGATGAGGTTCTAAAGCTAATTTCTGTGTGCTTACACTTCTGCAGGGGAGAGCGGCTGATAGCAGGTGCAGAACCTCTACCCTGGGAAAGCAGGCTGCCAGGGGGAGCGGTGAAGAGGTGCTGCTGGGGTGATTCTGGGGGATATTGTGGATAGGCTGGCTAGGCCTTAGTGCTGGGGGAGTGAAAGTGAAGAGCAGTGAAGATAAGGTGGTAAGTCGACTTATGATAAGATATGATAATACTTTATTGTCAGAAGAATGTCTGAAATTTTACAACAAACATTGCGAACCTGTACATCACCCCCTACAGTCATCCCCATACTACAAACATTCATGTCATGATGAGACAAGACAAACACACAACACAAGAGCAGCTGAAGATGGTGATTAAAGCTCCTTGTTCAATCTCAGAATTGACTGGTGCACAAAAGAATTTTTTCCGTTTAATCTTTTTGAACTGTGGAACCCTATATCACTCTATTAAAGCAGAAAATCTCTATGTGTCTCTGTGTGTGTCTGTCACGTTTATAGGGCATCATAGGGCGTCCTATGATGTCCAGGCAGAGATCCTAGGCCGTTCGATGATGAACTCAGGCATCATAGGACGTCCTATGAACTCAGGCATCTGACAGGATGCATCACGGCATCAGGCATATGACGCAATGCCGTCATAAAGATATGTCTATATGACGGCACATAGACAAATGTGTCTTTATGATGTCATATAGACCATTACTCATAATGCCTAGACTAATGTGTCTTTATGATGTCATATGGCTCAAAATTGGCAAGGTGAATAAGTCACAGGGCCAATCTTTACAGCGCGTTGGTGTTTTCTGCACAACAGATTTCTGCAGCCATGGCCAATTCTACGTTGCCGCGAGCAGAGTTGCCAGATCAAGAAGTCTTTGTATTCTTCCTCAAGATGAAGAAACTAAGCAAAAGCGTCGCTTTCTCAGCAATGTCGTTTTTAAAGAGGTGCTGACACAGTAAAAATGTGTAACCTTGAAGAATGCCAGTCTACACTACAAATGTGTAAAATGCCAAGCAAAGTGCTGATTTTCTCCATGTGCTCCGGTTTCTACGGCGCAGAGTTGCCAGATCAAGCAGTCTTCGTATTGTTGCTCAAGATGAAGAAACTAAGCAAGAGCGTCGCTTTCTCAGCAATGTCGTTTTTAATGAGGTGCTGACAGTAAAAATGTGTAACCTTGAAGAATGCCGGTCTACACTACAAATGTGTAAAATGCCAAGCAAAATGCTGATTTTCTCCGGGTGCTCCAGTTTCTTGGTTTCTACGGGCATGCACAGGCCTTCCTGAACAGGGTCGAAAGCCACTTTTTGCTCAGATCTATTTTCATGATCCTGCCCATGAACTGAAATTACGACGCACCTATCCTTCAACCAGTGGTCTGAACGAAGAAGAAGAAGACCCACCAGATGGAGAGCAATAGAATGAGAAGAACTGCTGCACGTCAGAAAAGATGCTGTGAACATGACACACCTCAGGTTCCAGCAGTACGCTGCAGGCATGACTGTGAACAACACAGCCGTCTGAGACAGGAGGAGATCCTTCAGCAACGGGCATGCAGAAATACTTGCTTATACTTGGTTTCTATGGGCTTGGAAGGGTATGCACGGGTATGTACTAGTGATATCTGATGGCAACAGCCTACAGTGCATCCGGAAAGTATTCACAGCCTTATTCCAAAATGGATTCAATTCATTTTTTTCCTCAAAATTCTACACACAATACCCCATAATGACAATGTGAAAAAAGTTTGAGATTTTTGCAAATTTATTAAAAATAAAAAGCTAAGAAATCACATGTACGTAAGTATTCACAGCCTTTGCTCAGTACTTTGTTGATGCACTTTTGGCAGCAATTACCGCCTCAAGTCTTTCTGAATATGATGCCTCAAGCTTGGCACACCTATCTTTGGGCAGTTTCGCCCATTCCTCTTTGCAGCACCTCTCAAGTTGCATCAGGTTGGATAGGAAAGATCGGTGCACAGCCATTTTCAGATCTCAGAGATGTTCAATTGGATTCGTCTGGGCTCTGGCTGGGCCACTCAAGGACATTCACAGAGTTGTCTTGAAGCCACTCCTTTGATATCTTGGCTGTGTGCTTAGGGTCTTTGTCCTGCTGAAAGATGAACCGTCGCCCCAGTCTGAGGTCAAGAGCGCTCTGGAGCAGGTTTTCATCCAGAATGTCTCTGTACATTGCTGCATTCATATTTCCCTCTATCCTGACTAGTCTCCCAGTTCCTGCCACTGAAAACATCCCCACAGCATGATGCTGCCACCACCATGCTTCACTGTAGGGATGGTATTGGCCTGGTGATGAGTGGTGCTTGGGTTCCTCCAAACATGACTCATGCCTGGCATTCACACCAAAGAGTTCAATCTTTGTCTTATCAGACCAGAGAATTTTGTTTCTCATGGTCTGAGAGTCCTTCAGGTGGCTTTTGGCAAACTCCAGGTGGGTTTCCATGTGCCTTTTACGAAGGAGTGGCTTCCGTCTGGCCACTCTACTAAACAGGCCTGATTGGTGAATTGCTGCAGAGATGGTTATCCTTCTGGAAGGTTCTCCTGTCTTCACAGAGGAATGCTGGAGCTCTGAAAGAGTGACCATCGGGTTCTTGGTCACCTCCCTTACTAAAGATGCCTTCACACCAATTGTGAACGGGCAAATTTTTCGCGCAGCACAATTACATCGTCATTATCATCATAGCAGTCTGTCAGGGGGGACAATGACTGTTTCATTTAGGTCTGATTAGATTTCTCCATGCAGCTCTGTCCTTCGTCTTCCGCTGCCATGAACTCCTGTTGATATCCAACTTCTTCAGGTTTCTTTTTACAGTGTCTTTAAATCTGAGCCTTGGTCTACCCTGATTGCGTTTGCCCTTGCATAACTGTGAGTAGCGTAACTGTCAAGGGAGAAGCTGGTGATCCATCCCCTCAACATGTCCGAGCCATCTCAGGTTCATCTGTATTGCATGTCCTCCATTGATGGTGTCTTTCCATGAGATATTCATTATGGCTTGAAGGTGTCTCATCATGTACGCATGGAGTTTCTGTACCTGCACCCTGTAGACAGTCCAAGTTTCAGCACCTTACAATAGAGTAGCCAGTACTGTCGCTCTGTGCACTTTGCATTTCACATGAATAGACACATGTTAATTGTTCCACAGTCTCTCCCTCAAGTTTCCAAACATGGCACTTGCTCTTCCCATTCTGAGAGATAGTTCATCCTCAAGCCTAGCATTCTCTGAAGCAGTACTTCTGAGATACTTGAAAGTCTTACACTTGATGAGTGGCTCTGTACCAATGCTGATCTCTTCTGGTAGTGATGTTGATAACTGGAACTTTGGCGGTTGATAAAGGCACTCTGTCTTCTTGATGTTGATTTTGAGGCTGAATTGGCTAGCTGCTCTTGCAAATTTCTCCAGAAAAGATTGCATATCTTCTGCACTGTGTGCAACTAGAGCACTGTCATCGGCAAAGAGTATTTGTCTTACTACCTTTATCGATGTCTTATTCTTGGGGTTAACTGTGCCACATTGAACACGTCTGCTTCTTTCCTTGTTTGAATGTATACTCCTTCTGAAGTGTCTTTGAAGGCCACCTCAAGCATGGCTGACAGAAAAGAGAAGAGTGTAGGCGCCAACACACACCCTTGTTTCACCCCGTTGCTTACTGAAAAGTCTTTAGACACTGAACCACTCATTGCCACATTTACTTGCATACCTGTATGGAGTGCCTCGATCAGGTTGACAAACTTCTCTGTACAGCCATATTTTTTTTTTTTTTTTTGGGATGTGAAATATTTATTTATTTCGGATAGTACAGTACAGGTTAAAAGAAACTGTATAACAACAAGGTCAAATTAGACAAAGACTCCTTCTTCTATACAATTCCACGTGAGTTATCCGAAATGGGTGATGGCTGAAGCTGCAGCTTATATTGCCCACCCATATTCCATCCAAGAATTCAAAAGAGAAAAAAGAGAAAACAAGACAAGAGCGATTACAATTTAAAACAAAGCTAAGACAAAATGTGACTGAGAGAAAAAAAGAAAACTAAGCTAAGTTAAGTGGTTACTATTCAAAACAAATCTAAGACAAAATGTCACAGAGAATAAAAAAAAAAAAAAACTAAGCTACAACACAATACAGGCTGGATATGTCAATCCTTATGTGAGTTTACATGTCGTCTTGTAAATATGTTTGGAGTATTTCTTCCTTTAGTTTTTGTTTAAATTGTCCAAGCGTTGTACATGATTTTAATTCAGGTCCAAAATCATTCCATAATCTGACTCCTTGCACTGAAATACAGTGTTGCTTGGTGGTTGTTCTCACTGTAGGCTTTTGAAATATACATGTTCCTCTGAAGTGATATCGTTTCTCCCTTGTTTGGAACAACTTTTGGATATTTGCGGGCAGTGATAAATTCTTCACTTTGAACATTATTATTGCGGTTTTAAAGTCAACCAGATCTTTCAACTTGAGAGTTTTTTGTTTGAGAAAAAGTGGGTTTGTTGGTTCCCTGTAAGCTGCTTTCTTTATTATTCTAATAGCTCTCTTTTGAAGCATAAAGAGTGGATATATGTTTGTTTTATATGTATTTCCCCATACTTCATTACAATATGTCATGTATGGGAGTATTAATGAATGATACAAGGTGTATAGTGTGGGTTGATTCAGCAAATATTTCACTCTGTGTAATATTGCAATTGATTTGGATACTTTACCTTTAATATAATTAATATGTGACTTCCAACACAGTTTGTTATCAATTATTACTCCAAGGAATTTAGTTTCAGATACCCTTTCAATCTCTACACCATTTACATTGAGTTTGGGTACTGGGTTGTTGTGATGGTTGTTAAAGACTATAAATTTTGTCTTACTTAAATTGAGCGTTAATTTGTTTGAATCAAACCACAGTTTAAGCTTTCCTAATTCCTTTCCGAGTGTATCCAGAAGTTGTTCCAAATTGTTTCCACTGCATAGCAGATTAGTGTCATCGGCAAACAATATTAAGTCCATTTTTTCTGAAACTTTACATATATCATTTATATACATATTGAATAATAATGGTCCCAAAACTGAACCCTGTGGGACTCCACAGGTGACCTTCAGCAACTCTGAGTTTTTGTTGCTAACACATACATACTGATATCTATTCTTTAAGTAACTACTTAACCAGGATAGTGCTACCCCTCTAATACCACAATTTTGTAGTTTCTTTAATAATAAATTATGATCTACTGTATCAAATGCTTTTTTAAGATCTAGGAATACTCCAACTGAATACTCTTTATTTTCAATGGCTGTTGATATTTTTTCTGTAAATTCCATTAGGGCATATGCAGTTGTCCTCTTGTGTCTGAACCCATATTGCTGCTCACATAATAAATCATTCTTCAGTATGAAGTTGTCAATTCTCTCATAGAATATTTTTTCAAGTATCTTGGAAAATTGCGGTAATAGTGAAATTGGTCTATAGTTTGAGAGTTCCCCTCTGTCGCCCGTCTTGTATATCGGAATTACTTTAGCTATTTTCATTGCATCAGGAAATATACCTGATTGGAGAGACAGGTTACAGATATACGTTAGTGGTTTTACTATGCATTCGATAACAGTTTTGACTAGTAGCATGTCAATACCATCACAGTCAGTAGATGTTTTACTTTTGAACGATTTAACAATTTCAATGACCTCTCTTTCGTCTGTGTTCTTTATGAAGATGGAGTCTTTTACAGCAGCGTTATTGCATATTGTATTACCTGTAGGCACCGTAGTGGGTATTTCTCGGGCCAGTTTAGGTCCAATGTTAAAAAAATTATTAAATTCATCTGCAGGTGAAGCTATATTGAGACTCTGAGTCGTTTTATTATTTTTTGGAATATTAATTGGGTAGCTTGTATTTCTGCTTTTATTTCCAAGGATACTGTTGAGTATTGTCCATGTATTTTTAATATTGTCTTTGTTTTTCGCCAGTTCTTTACTGTAATAGTCTCTTTTACTACATCTTATTATATATGTTAACTTATTTTTGTATGTTTTATACCGCTGCTCTGCTTCTTTTGTTCTTTTCTTTAGGAAAGCTTTATATAATAAATTTCTTTTTACACACCTTTTGTAGTCCTTTGGTTAACCATGGCTTATCAGCAAATTTGTGTTTAAGCTTTTTTTTTACTAATGGGCAGTTTTTTCATAAAGAGTGGTTACAATGTTTATAAATGTGTCATAGGCTTCATTTACATCTGATACATAGACTTCTGTCCAGTCTTGCTTCAGCAAGTCCTCTTTAAGAGAACTGATTGCATTTGGTGATTTGTGTCTGAACGATTTTGAAATTATTTCTGCGTTGGGCCCTGTGTGGCCATGGATAAGTGCAAAGGTTGGCAAGTGGTCACTTATATCATTTATCAATAATCCACTTTCTATTTTCTTATCGAAAACATTGACAAACAGGTTGTCAATAAGTGTAGCAGAGTGAACTGTGATTCTACTAGGATGTGTTATTGTGGGATATAGACTCATGCTGTACATAGAGTTCATGAACTCTGTAATTACATTTTGTTGATGTGGATTCAGTAAATCAATATTGAAATCTCCACAAATTGCTACCATTTTCTTACTAGTAATATTATTTGTACAGCTCGACTAATTTATCTCTGAATGTCTCAATGCAAGTTCCCGGCGTTCTATATATGCAGCTTATGATTAGATTTTTTGTTTTGTCTAGGTCAATCTCAACAGTAACACATTCCAAAATCCCTGGTAGTGCTGAGGACATTTCATTTACAAGCTTACACCTGTACAGGTCATCAATATATAGTGCAACACCACCACCCTTTTTTTGAGATCTGTTAATATAAAACATCTGATATCCCTCTATTGCCATCAGGGGAGCCTGATCTTCATTAAGCCAGGTTTCAGAGACTGCAATGGCTGTGAATTTTCTGTCCTAGCTGTTTTAAATAGTCCTGAATCTGTGGAAAGTTTTTGTTAAGATTTCTGCTATTGAAGTGTATTATTGACAGTTTACCATCTAATTGCACTTGACTTTTGAATTGTTTTTCAGTGTAATATTCACAGTGGTTATGAATATTATTGAAAAAGTGGTTATCAGGATCAATATCATTCTCCATCTCTTGTGGTTTATATTCAGCATAATGGTATATTTTCAGAGTTTGAGTTTCCTCATTCTGTGTCAAATGACTTCCTCCAACTGGGGATAATTGATGTCTACTCGAGTCGGTCATAAGTTTTTGTTTATTTTGCTTATTTTTTTTTAAAGTACTTTGGCATGGTGTGTCAAAAGAACTATTCTTATCGTGTGTATGAATATGGATTATCATTGGCTCATTATTTTCTTAATCAGTGTTCATCTGTATTTATCTAAGTCAGTAGCATCTCTGATCATTATACTCTTTGCTTGCTCAGGTGTTCCTTTTAGTTTAATCCAAATTCTACAGTTTCTTGTCCAGGTTGCTTGTATCTTATTTTGTTTTTTCAGCATCCGTGCCTGTCGTGCTAATTCAGCGTTTTTTTTTGTCAGGTGTTCATTTAGGTAAACTTGAGTTTCCTTTAGCTTTTTGGCCTGCCTCAGTATGTTATTCTTTACCCTTCTGTTCACAAAGCGCATCACAATTGATTTCTTTGTTTTGTTATCTTTCTTCAGTAGAGCATAACAGGCTGAGATTGCATTGGCTTCTACCTTAATGTCTTTATTATTAAGGAACTGAAGCACTTGTTTTTCTAAGGACAATGACTCACTCATGGGTGCATCTTCACCATTCAGACCTGTTGCAGCATGGGCGTATGACTGATATCTGATGTCTAGTCCACTTATAACTAGGTCATCAATACGAGAACCTTGTTCAAGATCCTCGAGGTGTTGCTCCAAAAGACGCCCGTGTTGCTCCAGGTCCATAATTTTTTTGTCTTTTTCTTGGATTATTAAATGTAGGGTTTGCACCTGTTCTATTAGGCCTATTATTTTGTCCTGCTGGCTAGTCAATTTGGCCAATTCATCTGACATAAAGTTCAGAGATTTTTTAATTTCTTCCATTTCCTCTTTCTTTGGTGGCATCTTACTGACCTGTGGATAGAGATAAACAGAGAATCCGGCTAGGCCTCAACTAGCCCGGCCATTGCTGGACTCGCCGCACCGAGCTTCTGCACAGCTCCTCCGCCAAGTAACGCTGCACAGCTCCGCAGATCACCGCCACCGTCTGCCTGGCCGGTTATGCCGCACACCGCCGGCGCAGCCGAACTCCACTGATCACCGCCACTCGCCGCCGTCTGGCTGGGTGGCACTTCCGCTAGGCCCCGTCTCCGAGTGCCGTCAGTCTGGTAGTTCCTCAGCTGGGCCTCGCAACTGGGTTCCGACTCAGGCCACTGTCCTGCTGGGTCCAGGTGGCCCCCGTCTCTCACCAACGTCGCGCCCGAGCTCCCAGCCGCCGCCTCGGTTGGTTCGGTTGGTTCCTCCGGTGAGCCCTCACCGGGGACTGAGCCGCTTCGTGTCGGAGTTTGGTCGGCGCCCTTGAGTATTTATAATATTTCTTGAGTACCTGCCAAAGTCCTTGTCACGGTACAGTATCGAAGGCTTTACTGAAGTCAATAGAGACTACATAAAGCAGCAGGTTCTGTTCGATACATTTTTCTTGAACCTGTTTCATGCAGAAAATCATGTCCATTGTACTTCTTCCCCTTCTAAAGCTGCACTGGGTTTCTGGTAGTACATTCTGTGAGATGTGTTCATTGAATCTGTTCAGTAATACACGTGAGAGAATCTTACCAACAGTGGCTAGCTGTGATATACCTTGGTAATTTCCATAATCTTTCCTGTCACCTTTCTTGAACAAAGGCACAATACTTGCATCCTTCCAATCTTGAGGTACTTTCTGGGCATCCCATATCTCTTGGATAAGCTTGTGCAGGCAGTTGGTCAGATGAACACCACCAATTTTCCACATTTCTGCTGGAATTCCATCCCTTCCCGGAGCTTTACCATCCTGTGTTGTCCTGATAGCTGCCATTAGTTCATCAAGATTTCATGGTTCATCCAGACTTGATACAGCTGGTCGCTGCACTAGAGCTTCTTTAGCCTCTTCAGTGAGATCTCCAGGGTTGTTTAGCAGTTGGTCAAAGTGGTCTGCAAATCTGTCCAGGATCTTGTCTTTCTCCTGCAAAACCATTTCACCATCCATAGCCTTTAGTTGAATCAATCCTCTTGGTTTAGGGCCGTAGATTTCTCTCAAACCTATGAAGAATGTTTTCATGTCCTTTATGTCTGCTGCAGTTTGAAGCTCCTCCGCTTTTTCATCCCACCAGTTTGACTTCATCTCTCTGGTGTACTTCTGTAGCTCACTCTGAGTCTCTGAGTATTTCTTCTTCTTCAACCTTGTGCTACACTATAGATTTTCCTGCCTAGCTGTATTTCTTGCTTCCAGTAGTTTCTTCAGATGTTCATCAAACCAATCTTGATGTTTGCTCTCAGGGTGGCCTAAAACATCACTCGCAGTCTGGTACACCATATCCTTCAGTGTTGCCCATTTCTCTTCTATGTCAATCCTTGAGTTGTTGCTGTCCCAGTCTTTCAAGTTTTCATCCATTTTCCTGTTCTTCCTGCTTCTTTTGGCCTTTCAGTGCACTAGTGTTTAGCTTCCGTGGTGGCTTCACACTTGTCCTGCTTTGCTGTTTTCATTTGCAAATCCTTAATCTAGATCTCAGCATAACATGATCAGTA
Source organism: Pholidichthys leucotaenia (assembly GCA_020510985.1). Taxonomy (NCBI): domain Eukaryota; kingdom Metazoa; phylum Chordata; class Actinopteri; order Cichliformes; family Pholidichthyidae; genus Pholidichthys; species Pholidichthys leucotaenia. The sequence continues at coordinate 115,270,135 of CM035842.1, read as the reverse complement.
CCATAGTCTGCATCTCTCATTGCTCTGGTGTCCTATACATCTGTTATGTCTCTCTGCCTTACTATGATGTAGTCTAACAAGTGCCAGTGCTTGGATCTTGGGTCCATCCATGTCTTCTTGTGTGTGTCCTTGTGCTTAAATAGGGTGTTGGTTATCACAAGGTTGTACTCTGAACATAGGGCAAGTAGAAGTTATCCATTAGCATTGCACTTACCTACTCCATGACTGCCTAGCACTCTTTTCCATTTCTCTGTGTCCGAACCAACTCTAGCATTAAAATCTCCAATGAGTATCAGCCTGTCATCAGACTGTACATGCCTGATAGTCTCATGTAAATCATTGTAGAACTCTTCTTTCGCATCCTCTGTGTTGGTCATTGTTGGGGCATACACGCTGATGAGTGTGGCATACATCTGCTGTAGTGGGAGTCTCAGTCATTATCCTGTTGTTGACTGGCACCGGTTCCTCATCAAGCATTGCCACTATCTCCTTTCTAACTGTAAAGCCTACTCCTGCTTCTCTCCTTTTTTGAGTTGATTTCCCACTCCAAAAGAAGATGTACCCATGATCTTTCAAACTGTCATATCCAGGCAATCTTGTTTCACTAAGTGCAGCTATGTCTACATTGTACCTGTTCATTTCCAAGGCCACAAGCGCATCTGTCTTTCTGGGCGCTGTGATGTTGATCTGTCCATCAGAGTGTGTACATTCCATTCTGCTACACACAAGGCTGCTGTTTTCCTCTTCTTCTCTCTTCCTGCTCCAAACATACTTTTTGCTGCCTGTCGGAGTGTGAACAGATCAGCACGGACCTTGTTAACCTGGGCAACGTCCGAGCCAGTATGAGTTTCTTTCTGACTGACCATTTCATGAAACTGCTTGCAAAGTATTTGAGTGGCGCTAGCTTTTGATGGACTAGCAGCAAATTCTTGGCAGATGGAGGTATTATCAGTGGCAAGGACAGGCCAAGACAAACTGACTCCAGTATCTGTTGTAGTGACTGACCAGATGATAGGTTTGTTTATCTCTGCTCTTTGCGCAGTGCATGTCACGATGCACTGACTGGCAAAAGTCCACCACAGACCTTGCTACAGATGTGTTATTTATCTTCCAGGATGTCCAGTCTCACCCTGTGTAACTGGGAGTGGTCCACCACAGACCTGTCACAGATATTGTTTTTAGTTCTGCCAGGATGCCCAGTTTCACCCTCAATGCCCTTGGAAGGGCAGGGTTGCTGGTTGAGTCACCGACGGCCTGACCCATGAGATAGGTAGTACCGGTTTTCATGGTTATCCGGTAGCAAATAAGGTCAGGCACTGGCTTGCTTGCTGGCCTGACAAGGTCAGATTACATTATAACTCATTGTAAACACACGAATACACATGAATTCGCCATCTGAGTGAGATGCAGACAGGTGAAGTTGCCTTTATAACTTCTGCAGCAGTGTTCAATCTACCATGGAAATCCCCAAAATAACATCATCCTTTAGGTTTACATTATCCGACGGGGGGCTCACCTGAAAAGGTTGTTTGTGTTTCCAAAACATTACAAGATGATAGGTGTTTCCGTTGCTAGCTTGCTAGCCCTGTTAACACATCTGTGGCAGGTTTCCTTGGGTAAATAACTCCAACATCCCAATTCAACTGAGGAACTCCCGGTCCTTCTGTCTCCAGGTGAGTGGCAGTCTCATTTTTAAACTAGTTTACTCTCCAATGTTGATACTTTTACTCCGGTGACGGCAGAATCTCAAAGCTAGTGATATTTCCTCAGACGTGAATGCTCGAATGTGCGATTTTGCGTGTGCTCACCTCTTTCCATTGACTTTGTATGGATTTGCGCCACCCGTCCGCGTTTGGTGTGAAGGCACCTTTAGGCCCTTCTCCCCCAGTCGCTCCGTTTAGACGGACAGCCAGCTCTAGGAAGAGTCCTAGTGGTTTCAAACTTCTTCCATTTACTGTAGATATATACAGCAAATATATAACTATATACTATACTGTATATAGTTCACTAATAAAGCTGTGTTCAAGTGCAACCTCCTTGTCCGTCTCACTCAATACCAGGTTTTGTGGGCATAATATACAGGATGCAACAAACCACAAAAATATGAGTAGATACTTCAAGACGCTTTTCTTCATACTTGTCAGATTCACAGATACTCAAAAACAAATACAAAGCAAGCACAAAACAAGCTGCAAACAAGCTGCAAGATGTGGTGCTGCTGCTGTGCAGATAAATAATAAAGCAGATACAGTAAATCCAATAAAGCAGGCAGTCTCAGTATCTAGGACAAGCAAAGATCAAAAACACAGCAAGGCAGAATAATCACATGAAGCAGAGCTTAGAGCATCATTCAGGCTGTGTGCAGGTTAACATCACCAGACAGATTGAAGGGAGAGCAAGCCATTTATAGGGCCTCTCTAATTGGTAGCAGGTGGTGCACAAGGCTGCAGGGAATGAGCCTAATCAGAGGGAGAGAGGGATACAGAGTACACACAGGAACCATTGCAGTACTTCCCCCTCAACGGACACCTCCTGGTGTCACCCTAGGCTTGTCGGGGTGTTGCTGGTGAAAGGTGTTAACGAGAGAGTCATTCATGATGAAGGACCTGGGTATCCATGATCTCGCCTCAGGTCCTTAACCCTTCCAATCCACCAGATATTGAATACCAGGACCCCAGCAACAAGCATCGATGAAACAATTAACTGTGTAAACCAAGCCCCCGTCAACCATCTTGAGTGGTGGTGGGGGTTTGGATAGTGGACAGAGGGAGCTGGCAAACACGGGTTTGACCTGGGAGATGTGGAAAACCGGGTTGATGCGGAGGGAAGGGGGTAGGTTTAGCTGGAAAGAGGAAGATTTGACAATGGCCGTGATGGAAAGGGGACCAACAAAACGGGGGACTAGTTTTTTTTTTTTTGCTATCCGTCTTCAGGGGTAAGTTCTTGGTAGACAACCAAATCCTATCACTGACTGAATATGTTATGTCCCCATGCGCTTTTACGCAGCGCACGGAGGAGAGGAGAAGGAAAACCCACATGCAGAGGACGTTGCGTGCAATTTATTGAACAAAATTAAGTTCAGTCCAGCAAACAGTTTTGATTATCAAACAGAAGGATGAGGTAACAGTCATGGAGGACACCAGGAGAACAGGGGCGCCTCTAGGACGCTCAACAGCCCAAGGGAGAGAATGCCTAGTGTGCAGGACAGCTGAATGGCATGGGGAGAAAGGCAAAATAAACTTACGGGCTGGAGCAGTCCGAGGCAGTCCGTGCTGTCTGATGCGCAGCAAAGTAGGAACAGCCGCTAACACCAGGTAACGTACAACATCAGGTAGTGATAGCAGAAGACTAAATAGTCAGGCTGAGCACACAATGCAGGGAGTGGAAAACAACCAACAATGGTCCGGCGATCTCTTCCAGCAGACACAGGCCTTAAGAGAGCTGCCACTGATGAGGAGAGAGATCGCCAGTGTGAAAGAGTGAGTGAATAATTGGGAGTACATTGGCAGGACTGAGTAGAAACCGATGTGCATGAGTGGATGTCTGTGCATGGATGCGTGTGTGTGTGTGTATGTGTGCAAGGAAATGCATGTGAATGTGTGTGTGCATGGAACAGAAACGTAAACACCATAATGAGATACAGCTGATCCTACTGACAAGAGGCGGAGGCGTGGCTGAGCTGTCAGGGAACGAAGGACCCAAGAGGCTCCCAGACAGCGCCTGATAGAAAATAACCAGCACAAGGGGCAAAATAGCCCCAGCGTCAAAAAACTGGGTTTGGAACCACCAAACCCAAGTTCATGACAAAATAGGCAGGAGCAGGAGACCTTTTCCGGCTGGTCCATTTGATATTCTCCTCCCTGGAGCGGAGCAGCGCCGCCTTGGTGTCCCTCCAAAAATGACAGTACCTGGACATATGGTCAGTGACACGAAGCACAGCGATCTCCTCCATGATGGACAGGAGAGGGGGGTTATAGCCCAGTGATGCTTCAAAGGGGGAAAGTCTGGTGGCGGCGGAGGTGGCGTTGTTGTGGGCGTACTCCACCCAGGAGAGGTGAGTGCTCCACGAAACAGGGTCAGAAGTCATGACATACTGAAGGAAGGCCTCCAGCTCCTGGTTGGCCTGCTCACACTGTCCATTGGACTGAGGATAGTAGCCGGAGGAAAGACTGACTGTGGCCCTGATGGAGTTGCAGAATGCCCGCCATACCTGCGATACAAACTGGGGTCCACGGTCAGAAACAATGTCACCGGGTATACCATGCAGCCTGATGACATGGTTGACGAGCAGGTTGGTGGTCTCCAAGGCAGATAGTAATTTATGTGGGGGGACAAAATGTGCGGCCTTGGACAACCTATCCACAATCGTCAGGATGACGGTGTGGCCGTTAGAGGGTGGCAACCCAGTGACAAAGTCCAATGCAATGCTGGTCCAGTGGTGGCTGGGGCTAGGGAGGGGATGCAGCAACCCAACGGGGGTGGGGGGGCAGGGACTTGCCTGCAGAGCACTGTGGGCACGCGTTGATGTACTCCTGTACATTGCGTGCCCTTACTTTGGAGGAATGAGGATGTGCACAAATCAGAGAATATCCAAATCCAGTCCACCGGGCTATTTCCAGAATCCAGAGGCAGGCAGAGGTCAGGGCACGGTAGACTAGATGCAGGCTGGCAGATAAATCCAATAAAGCAAGCAGTCTCAGGGTTTAGGACAAGCAAAGATCAAAAACACGGCAAGGCAGAATAATCACATGAAGCAGAGCTCAAAGCACGGCGCAGCAGCTGCCTGCCACAGCCTCTCCCAGTGTTAACACAGTATCCTCGTTTGAGCCTTTATCTCTGTCTATGTCATCAAGCGACAAGAAGGGGAAATATGTCTGATTGTCAGACTCTTTTAAATGCACGATACAAACATTCTAGTTGTGAGAATTTGAAGCATTGGCTGGGCAGGTTGAGTGAGTTTGGACTATTGCGTAGGACAATCCCAGGGTTGGCGGCCTCACCCCACACACCAGTGAGGAGGAGACGCAAGCAGTGTGAGAGAAAAAGGAAGCAGGGTAAATGTGAAGGATTCCGTACCAGGATAACGGCTAATCCATACAGACCAGCAGTTCCTACCATCATACTGGCCAACGTGCGCTACCTGGATTGTAAAATGGATTACATCAGACTGTGGAGATCTCAGTGTAGCGTGAGGAGCTGCTGTGTGTTGGTTTTTACCGAGACGTGGCTGAGTCATAACATTTTGGACGCTGCAATTCAGCTGGAAGGGTTAACACGCCACAGAGTGGACAAGACAGCTGCATCAAGTAAGCGAAGAGGCGGGGGGGCTGGCTGTTTACATTTATAACTTGTGGTAGCAGGATGCAAAAGTGATCACCGTTCATTGTACACCTAACATTGAGTACATGACTGTGAAATGCAGACCGTTTTATCTGCCGCAGGAGTTGGCGGCTGTTTTGATTGTAGCAGTCTAAATTTGCTCCAAGTGTTAATGTGAGGGAGGCTATGAGTGACTTGTATCATAACATCAGTTCGCTGCAGACAGCCCACCCAGATGCTTTCTGTTATGAATGCCCCTTGCAGGGCATTAGTGAGATGCCAGATGCCAAACAGTAAGTTTGGTTGTTTATTTACACGAAGACAAAATGACAAAATAAACATCCACGTGGGGCAAAACACGAACATATACTGAGATACAAAATAATAGACTCTGAAGATAGACTAGGAGTGGCAGCGAGGACGGAGCCTGCGCTGTACAAAAACACTTACTGAGACATGCAGCAAAGAGTCCAAGACACAGGGGAAGACTGGAGTCAGGAATAGGAGCTCCAGTCCATCAACACGAAGGAGTAAGATTGTGTAGGTCGCAGCGAGGAGTGAGCCTCAGCTGCTCCCTTAAATACCAAGCACAAACAAATCAGAAAAGAGGTAAAGTAATTAACAAAAATGATAAACAGCTGTCACGGCGCCGGCTTGGCTTTGACAGCTGGAAGTGCGGCCATGACGCTGTCACAATAAAAGCCCCTGAGCGGCCCTAATAACAAACCCCGGAATAATACGGTGGGAAAGCGGAAATACTGAGCAACCTCACTACATTTTTAATAAGTCCTTACAGACACAACATGTGCCTAAGGTCTGGAAAGATGCTGTGGTTGTCCCTGTTCCAAAATCCAGCTGTCCTAAAACGGTAAATGATTTTAGACCAGTTGCCTTGACTTCAATTTTAATGAAAATTTTTGAAAAACTGGTCAGATTTGAGGTCCTAAAGCAGACTGAGCATGCATTGGATCCTTTGCAGTTTGCCTATAGGCCTCACAGAGGAGTGGAGGATGCCACTGTCACTCTGTTTAACATGCTTTTTAAACATCTGGGTTTTAATGGGACATACGCCAGGCTTTTATTTGTGGACTTTTCTTCTGCTTTTAATACAATCCAACTTCATATTTTAGTTGAAAGGCTCCTGCAACAATTTGATTTGAGTAATAATATAGTGGGTTGGATTCTGGATTTTTTAACCAACAGGACACAGAGAGTAAGGGTCAATGGTACATTGTCTGACCAAAAGTGTTCTTCTACTGCACATGTGTCAAACTCAGGCCCGCGGGCCAAATTTGGCCCGCAGTGTAATTATAATTGGCCCACGAGATCATATCAAATGTGCATTAGAGCTGGCCCGCGGTATATACTGTACTGCTAATACTACAAATCCCACAATGCTTTGCTAGTATGTTGGCATGCAGTCGAAACCGGCAAGCGCTCCTTTTTTCTGTTGACAGTCATTGACACCCATGCTCCAGCCACATCGGACAAATTAATTTCACCCTCCACAAAAATGGCCAAACGAAAGATGGACAACAGGAGCTTTCAAGACAGGTGGGAGGCAGATTATCTGTTCACGAATATAAAGGACAGACCTGTTTGTCTTGTGTGCGGAGCTAACGTGGTTGTTAACAAAAGAATATAACATAAGAAGACACTATGAAACAAAACATTATGAAAAGTACAAGGACCTGGACGTAAAGCAGAAGCTGCAGAAGGTGGAGGAGATGAAAAGAAGTCTGGTTTGCCGGCAGACTATGTTCATGAAAGCAAAATCAAAAAGTGAAGCTGCTGTAAAGGCCAGCTTTATTGTGGCAGCAGAGATAGCAAAATCAGCCCGGCCCTTTAATGAGGGAGAGTTTGTCAAAAAGTGCACGGTCAAAGTTTGCAACATCGTGTGCCCAGATAAAAAGCAAGAATTTTTAAATGTGAGCCTGAGCAGAAACACCGTGGCTGAGCGCATGTGCGAGCTTTCCACTAATCTACATGAACAACTAATAAAAAAGGGAAAAGATTTTATTGCATACTCCCTTGCTGTGGATGAGAGCAGCGACACGTCTGATACTGCCCAGCTGTCAATCTTCATCCGTGGAGTAGACTCGAGCCTGTGCGTCACAGAGGAACTTTTAGAATTAAAATCAATACATGGCACCACCACAGGAAAAGATATCTTTGAAGAGGTATCCAAATGTATAAGTGAAATGAGCCTGCCTTGGGATAAACTTGTGGGACTGACGACAGATGGTGCGCCCGCGATGTGCGGTCAAAAGAGTGGATTGGTCGGCAGGATTCAGGAGAAGATGCGGGAGGAAGATGCAGGTGAACTTACAGTTTATCACTGTATCATACATCAGGAAGCGCTCTGTGGCAAAGCTCTGCAAATGGAACATGTTATGAGCTCTATAAAACGAGTAGTCAACTTCATAAGAGCCAAAGGTTTGAATCACCGGCAGTTCAAGTCTTTTCTGGAGGAGTTGGATTCGGAATACAGAGATGTGCCCTATCACACAGAGGTGAGATGGCTAAACAGAGGAAAAGTACTGAACAGATGTTTTGAGCTACGTGAGGAAATCTGTCAGTTTATGGAAAACAAAGGGAAGGACACAACAGAGCTGAGAGATAAAAAGTTTCTGTGTGAGCTTGCATTTCTGTCTGACATTGTGAGCCATCTCGATGTGCTTAACCTGCAGCTTCAGGGACGGGGCCACATCATCACAGACATGTACGCAGCAGTGAGGGCCTTTAAAACTAAGTTGTGTCTGTGGAAGACTCAGATGCTGCAAGGAAACTTGGGTCATTTTCCGTGCTGCCAAACCATGGTAGAGCAAATTTCTCCTGCTGTGCTGCCTAGCGCACAGTTTGCTGAAAAAATCAACGCGCTCAGCGCCGAGTTTTCCCGGCGATTTGCCAACTTTGAGGCTCAGAAAGGGAGATTTGAACTGCTCAGTAACCCGTATGCGATCAACGTGGAAAGCACACCAACCAGCCTCCAAATGGAGCTAATTGAACTCCAATGTAATGACATGCTCAAATCAAAATATGCCTCTGTTGGTGCTGCGTGGTTTCCATGTTTCCTCCCCGACACAATGCCTCAATTACACACCCAAGCTGCTCAGATGCTCTCAATGTTCGGCAGCACATATCTATGTGAACAACTGTTCTCTATGATGAAGGTGAACAAAACACCTCACAGAAGTCGACTCACTGATGAACACCTCCACTCCGTCCTGAGGTTTTCCTCAGCTCAGAGCCTGACCCCAGACATTGATGAACTTGCATCTAAGAAAAGATGCCAGGTATCTACCAATGTGCAGCGTAAATCAGAGTGTAGCAAACTGAGCTTGAATATATCTGTTATTTATGCACTTTTTCTACTGCAAGGCATGGTCTGTTAATAGTTGAAATGTTGGATTTTTATTGAATGACATTATTATTTTTGGTTCTTTTGTTGTTGGCTTTGAAAAAGATTTACTTTAAAAAGGAACTTGAAAGGATACGGGGAGAGACATACTTTATTTATGTATTTAAATAAGAAATGAATACCACTGAGGTGTCTTTTATTTCAAATTTAATTTGTCATGTGTTTGTAATCTCAAGCTTTGGTTGTTCCAGATTCTGTGTTTAAGCAAAACTAAAGTTTGTTTCCATATGAAAAGGTTAAACATTACATATCAGTTGCAGTTAATTTTTCAATAAATATTGAGTTTGGCCCGTGACTTTACTTCACTGTTTAATTTTGGCCCACTGTGAATTTGAGTTTGACACCCCTGTTCTACTGGCTCTCCTCAGGGATATGTGTTGTCACCACTACTCTTCATCCTGTACACAAACGTGTGTCAGAGCAGACATGACAACAGACAAATTATAAAGTATGCTGATGATTCAGTTGTTGTCAGTCTCCTCCAGGATGGTGAGAGTGGCCACGGCCCAGTAGTTGATGATTTTGTTCACTGGTGTGAGGATTCCTACCTGCAGCTGAATACGACAAAAACTAAAGATATGATTATTGACTTTAGGAGGAAAACTCCCAGGCACGAAGTCACTGTACTAAAAGGCCAGACCACTGAATGTGTGCAATCTTACAAACATCTTGGGACGATTATTGATAGTAATTTAAACTTTGAAAAGAACTGTGAAAGGGTGTGCAAAAAGGGTCAGCAACATTTGCATTGTTTAAGGAAACTCGCCCACTTCCATATTGACCGAACCATAATGACAATGTTTTATCGGGCCTTAATTGAATCTGTTTTATCCTTTTCTTTAGTGTCATGGTTTGGTCAGATAAAACTGAAACAGAGGAAATCCTTAGACCAGGCAGTTAGATGGTCCAGTTGTTTGCTTGGTGAGTCACAGCTGAGCATGACATCCCTGTACACCAGACAGATACAGAGGATTGCTACCTCCATTTTAAATGATGACTCCCACCCTTTGCACTGTCACTTTCAGCTTCTTCCCTCCAGACGGAGGTTCGTTGTCCCAAAATGTAAAACCCAGCGCTACAAAAACAGCTTTGTTCCTGCTGCTGTCAAAGAGTTGAACAAGATGTAACAATATATTGCACATAATTTAGTTATCTATTTATTAATTTTTATTTTATATTTGTTTATTTTTGTAGGTTTTTTATTTGGGTTTTAAAATCTTTTATTGGGTTTTAGACTTCAGACTTTTATTGAGTTTTTAATCTCTTTGACTTAGTTTATAACTTTTTTAATATGACCCTTCTCTCTTATTGCTTTGTTTTTTCTCTTATCTCTTTGTCTTATGTCCTGATTGGTGGAGCCTTGAGTATTTTTACCGTGTTTATTGTCAGCTTCATGTGTGCCTGTGTTTGTGTTCATGTTGAATGTAATTGTGTTTTGTAAATATGTGTCTAAAAGGATGTCACCTGACTGCAAAACAAATCTACCTGCGGGTGCAAATAAAGTAACCTGAACCTGAACCTGAGCGCGGCCCGAATCAGCGCTCAGATCACCACACTTTCATCATCATTGCGTGCGATTTTAACCAGGCGAGCCTCAAGTCTGTCTTACCTAAATTCCATCATTTCTCACTTCTGGCACCACACGAGTAGGCTGCCTTTTTGCAACAGCGGATCAAGTTCTTCCTATTTCTATTTACTATCTGGCTTCTCTTGCTAATCTTTCTGATCCGGCGAAACCTTATCCATCGGATGGACACACGGATCGCCCAAATGTCTCCTGAGCCGGCAGACGGAGCCACTGTTTTTAGCAGGATACGTTACAGCAGAGACCAGCTGTTAGCACTTAACCGGACCAAGATGCTAGCGCAAGACTTCGTCATATCGCGTGAAATAAGACAGAAATGACGTGGATGCCGTGCTGGAGCAAGACGGTGGGCGAGAAATATAAGGTACAGACCCATCCTCCCATCCATTATTATGGGGAATATATGATCGCTACTCAATAAGACAGATGAGCTAGTGGCTATGGTTCGTTACCAGAGCGTCTTCAGAGAGAATAGCATGATGTTGTTTACTGAAGCGTGGCTAACAGAACTAGCAACAGATGCTAACATCAAACTGGAGGGCTTCCACGCAATACGGGCAGACCGGACACCAGACAGTGGGAAGGCAAGGGGTGGAGGAGTGATAATGTATGTCAATAACAGCTGGTGCAGACCGGGACATATCACGGTTAAACAACAACACTGCAGCAAAGACATCGAGTTGCTAGCTGTTAGCATGCGGCCTGCCTATCTCCAGAGGGAATACTCACACGTGATCTACATTGTTATTTATGCAAATCCGACAGCGAACGCGGGGACAGCGCGTGACGCCATTCACTCAGTAACTGGCAGGCTGCTGACAGAACACCCAGATGCTCTTCTCCTTATCTCAGGTGATTTCAACCATATTTCACTGTCCCCCATTCTGCCCACGTTCACCCAGTATGTCACATGCCACACTAGAGACAATAAAACACTGGACTTATTCTATGCAAACACTAAGGAGGCGTACACCTCATCACCACTCCCCCCACTCGGGAGATCAGATCACAACTTGGTTCATCTCCTGCCGGTGTACAAACCCCTAGTACACAGACAACCTCCGGTCATGTGCACCGTGAAGATATGGTCTGAGGAGGCAATGGACGCTCTAAAGGACTGTCTCGAAACCACTGCCTGGGAGCAGCTCTGCGATCCACATGGTGAGGACATCGATGGCCTCACTCACACCATCATGGACTACATCAACTTCTGTGTGGACAACACCGTACTCACCAAGACCATACGGTGTTGCTCGAACAACAAACCCTGGATCAACCCTGAGATAAAAACACTTCTGAGAGAGAAGAAGAGGATCTTCAGGTCGGGGAAAAGGGAGATGCTGAAGTCCGTACAGAGGGAGCTGAGGAGGAAGATCAGAGAAGGCAAGGACAGCTTCAGGAAGAAGATGGAGGACAAGCTGCAACAGAGCAACATCGGCGGGGTCTGGAGAAACCTTAAAACCATCTCTGGGCTCCAGAATACCTCCCTCCAGGCCATGGGGGGCAGGGAGTGGGTGAACAATCTGAACCTGTTTTTTAATAGGTTTGACCAACCGCCCCCCCACCCCCGACTGCACACCAACCACTGCTGCCTCTAAAGTCATCAAGACCTGCTGTCCACACCCCACTCCACTAACGCCCCCCCCCACTCCCAGCACACAGCCCCCCAACCTGACCCTCACTAAGACCCAGGTGAGGACGGAGCTGAGGAAGAGCAAGGTGAGGAAGGCCTCGGGACCGGACGGCATCAGCGCAAAGCTCCTCAAGTCCTGTGCAGACCGGCTGTGTGGGATTGTGAAGCACATCTTCAACCTGAGCCTGAAGCTGGGGAGGATACCACAGTTGTGGAAAACATCTTGTGTGGTACCTGTACCAAAGACTTCCCACCCCAAAGACCTGAACAGCTACAGACCAGTGGCCCTGATGTCTCACATGATGAAGACCCTGGAGAGACTGCTCCTTGCTCACCTCCGCCCCCTGGTGGGACCAGTGATGGATCCATTCCAGTTTGCCTACCAGCATGGCATTGGGTGGAGGATGCAGTGATCTTCCTCCTTCACCGTTCCCTGTCCCACCTGGAGAAGCCCAGGAACATGGTGAGGATCATGTTCTTTGACTTCTCCAGTGCTTTCAACACCATCCAACCGATGATCCTGAAGGACAAGCTGCTGTGCACAGGGGTGGACCAGCACCTGTCATCATGGATCCTGGACTACCTCACAAACCAGCCACAGTTTGTAAGAACCCTGGATTGTGTGTCCGACATGATCATCGGCAGTACGGGGGCCCCCCAGGGAATGGTTTTGGCTCCCTTCCTGTTCACCCTTTATACTGCGGACTTCTCACACAACATAACATACTGCCATCTACAGAAGTTCTACAAGTTCTCTGACGACTCTGCGATCGTCGACCTCATCTCCAACGGAGATGAAGCTGAGTACAGAGGACTTATCCAGGACTTCGTGGACTGGTGCCATCGGAACTGCCTCCAGATCAACACGAGGAAAACTAAGGAGCTGGTGGTGGACTGCCGCAGGCAAGGACAACCCCTCACAGCACCAGTAAACATCCAGGGAACAGACATTGAGATGGTGATATCCTACAAGTACCTGGGTGTTCATCTGAACAATAAACTAGACTGGTCACACAATACCGACGCACTCTACAAGAAGGGACAGCGCAGGCTGTTCCTACTGAGGAGGCTCAGGTCTTTTGGTGTACAAGGGGTGCTCTTGAAGACATTCTACGACACGGTGGTGGCATCAGCCATCACTTTTGGAATGGTCTGCTGGGGAAATGGCATTACAGCAACCGATAGGAAGAGACTGAACAAACTAATCAAGAAAGCTAGCTCTGTCCTGGGGCAATGCCTTGACCCAGTGGAGGAGATAGGAGAGAGAAGGATGGTGGCTAAACTGTCATCTCTGCTGGAGTCCGAGTCCCACCCTATGCAGGACATACTGAACGCACTGAGGAGCTCATTTAGCAGTAGACTACATCATCCTAGGTGCGTGACAGAGAGGTTTCACAGGTCCTTCCTACCTACGGCTGTCAGACTGTATAATTTAAGCAGGGCTGCTCACAGAGGTAGCAAAAAAACGTGACGACCTAATAGTATTGAATGCAAAAGATGCAACAGACTTACACAAATGGTCCCCTCCAGTATACAACTAGGACAATATCAGTCGCTATGGAGTGTGACAATATGTATGGGTACATATTCATACCATGTAGGGTAACTAAATAGACGGTTATGCTGTTTAGTCCATCTAGCTACAATGCTCCGCACTGTGTATATACAGTATATTTATATATTTATGTGTACATATGTATATTCACTGCTCTTATTTTCTTATCTTCTAAATTATTGCTCTGAGTGTTGCTATCCCTGTGCTGTTGCAATCCTGGAATTTCCCCATTGTGGGACTAATAAAGGCTTATCTTATCTTATCAGCATGTGTACTGTGCTACTAGGGGCAAAAATACACTCGTCGTCGGCCTCCGTCGGTCTATAATGACCATGGAAGAGAATCCTAAACGTCTACTTTGCTGGAACAGCACCGCCTGTGGCTGAACAGGCCGATGCGCGAATGGCAGTCCCTGTCACACAGGTCGCACTTGTGGGTGGTCTCCGTGCTGCTGGGTTTGTGGCGGTTCTTCCTGCGGGTCCTTTTTTCATCTGTTGCAGCAGTCAGTCTCTCTTCACCCACCTTGAGCTGTCTGGTCAGGGTGCCTCTCCATTTGGAGTGATCCGTTGCAAGGTCCTCCCAGCACTCTGTGTTGATCTCCAGTGCCTTCATGTCTCTCTTGCAGATGTCTCTAAAGCGCAGCTGTGGGCGGCCAACGTCTCTCCTGCCAGTTGCCAGTTCTCCGTAGAGCACGTCTTTGGGGATTCTGCCATCCTCCATACGGTGAACGTGGCCTAGCCAGCGGAGCCTGCGCTGCCTGAGTAGAGTGAACATGGAGGGAAGGCCTGCGTGGGACAGAACTTCTGTGTTGGGTACTTTGTCCTGCCAGGATATGTCCAGGATGTGGCGAATGCAGCGCAAGTGGAAGGAGTTCAGTCTCTTTCCTGCCGGGCATATGTTGTCCACGTCTCACTCCCATAGAGCAGTGTGCTGATGACGCAGGCGTTGTACACTGCCATCTTCGTCTTGACAGAGAGTTTGGGATTCTCCCACACTCGTGTGGTGAGGCGAGCGAGTGTGAAGGCTGATTTTCCAATCCTCTTGTTGATCTCTGTATCAAGGGAGAGGTTGTTGCTGATCGTGGACCCCAGGTACGTGAACTGATTCACGACCTCCAGCTCGTAGTCGTCGATGGTGATGGTTGGTGGTGCTTCCGTGCCTTGCGCCAAGACGTTAGTCTTCTTCAGGCTGATGGTAAGCCCGAAGTCCTTGCATGCCTGGGAGAAGCGGTCCATCAGGGTCTGAAGCTCCTGCTGTGTGTGGGTTGCGACTGCAGCGTCGTCTGCGAACAGCATGTCTCTGATTAGAGCCTCGCGTACTTTGGTTCTGGCTTTCAGGCGGGCGAGGTTGAAAAGCCTGCTGTCAGATCTTGTGTGCAGGTAGATTCCCTCTGTTGCTGTGCTGAAGGCATGCCTCAGGAGCATAGCAAAGAAAATCCCAAAGAGGGTTGGCACAAGTACACAGCCCTGTTTCACTCCGCTGCGTATGTTGAATGGCTCTGAGACGTTGCCATCGTGCTGCACTATCCCCTGCATGTTGGTGTGAAACGATTCGATGAGGCTTTGCAACTTTGGTGGACATCCTATCTTTGGCAGGATCTTGAAAAGGCCCTCTCTGCTGACCAGATCGAACGCTTTGGTGAGGTCGATGAAGGCGACGTACAGGGGCATGTTCTGTTCTCTGCATTTCTCCTAGAGTTGGCAAATGGAGAATAACATGTCTACCGTCGATCGCTCAGCACGGAAGCCACACTGAGACTCGGGGTAGACACGTTCGGCAAGCTTCTGTAGACGAATGAGAACAACTCGTGCGTAGACTTTGCCAACAACGCTGAGGAGGGAGATTCCCCTGTAGTTGTTGCAGTTGCTTCTCTCCCCTTTGTTTGTGTAGAGGGTGATGATCTTGGCGTCCCTCATGTCCTGTGGTACGGCACCTTCCTTCCAACACTGGCAGAGGACGTCATGCAATGGCAGCAGTAGGGTGGTCTTGCAGTGCTTGATCAGGTCAGGGGGTATGCCATCGTTGTCGGGTGCCTTGCCAGTGGCCAAGCTATCAATGGCCTTGCTGACTTCATCGATGGTTGGCTCGGCGTCAAGTTCGTCCATGGATGGCAGGCAGTCGATGACATCAAGGGCTAACGGTGTCACGGTGTTCTGTCTGGAGTAGAGGTCGGAGTAGTGTTCCACCCATCTCTCCATCTGCTTGTTCTTTTCTGTGATCATCTCCCCAGTGGAGGATTTGAGGGGGGCCGTCTTGCTCTGAGCCGGACCAAGTGCTTTCTTGATGCCATCATACATACCACGGATGTTCCCTGTTATGGCAGCGGTTTGAATGTCTTAGCTGAGCTGAGTCCAGTACTCGTTGGCACAGCGCCGAGCAGTCTGCTGAACTTTGCTTCTTGCAGCCCTGAGAATCTGGAGAGTCTTCTCGTTTGGGTACTTCTTGTACTCAGCAAGTGCTGAACACTTGGCTTCAATGACGGGGGTCATCTCGGTCAACTTGGCATCAAACCAGTCCTGTGACTTCGAGGTCTTCCTCCCAAAGGTAGCCAAGGCTGTACGGTGGATGGTGTTTCGCAGCTCTTCCCACTTCTGCTTTGCAGACTCTCCTTCTTGTGGTACATCAAGTTCCTTCTCAAAGGTGGAGGCAAACTGCTCAACAAGTTCTGGTTGATCCATCTTGCTGGTGTCAATCCGTGCCTTTCCAGGCTGTCTAGCACGATGGAATTTCTTCAGCTGCAGCTTGACCTTGCAACACACCAATGAATGGTCTGTGTCGCAATCTGCACTCTGGAACGAACGGGTGATTAGCACGTTCTTCAGTGAGGTGCGCCTGGTCAGGATCAAGTCCAGCTGGTGCCAGTGCTTTGAGCCCGGATGTTGCCAGGAAACCTTGTGTTGGGGCTTGGTCTTGAAGAACGAGTTTGTGATGCACAGATCGTGATATGTGCAGAATTCGAGCAGCTGCTGTCCGTTGTCGTTCATTCTGTCCACGCCAAAAGGTCCAAGACAGGAGGGCCAGGAGTCGTGGTCAGCACCCACTCTGGCATTGAAGTCTCCAAGGAGAATGAGTTGTTCAGAGTTGGGGATGATCCTGACAGTTGTTGCGAGATTCTCGTAGAACTCGTCTTTTGCCTCTGGTGTGGCTGTCAGTGTTGGGGCATACACACTGACGAGGGTGACTGGGCCTTGAGTGGTGTTCAGGCGGAGGGTGAGGAGTCGTGCAGAGCCAGTGCTGCCCGGTCCCACCATCTTCAGCAAGGTGTTCTTCACTGCGAAGCCCACTCCGTGTTCCCTGTGTTCGTCACTGCCCTTTCCCTGCCAGTAGAACGTGTAGTCCTTCTCTCTCAGTGTGCCTGCGTCAGCCAACCGTGTTTCCTGGAGAGTGGCGATATCCACTCCCAGTCTCTTCAGCTCATTATTGATGATGGCAGTCTTCCTGGTGTCGTTGATGTCCTTGAGGTTAGCAGCGAGTCCTGTCATCATAGTGCGGACGTTCCAAGTTCCCAGTTTTAGAGTTGGTCTCTTTTGTTTTATTGTCTTGCCTGGTGCGAAGGTTCTCAGCCTGCTGTTCGGACTTCTCCTCATCCCCATGCACCCAATGAGGAAAGCAAGCTGTGGCGGGACAACACCTTATTGGCTGGGGGCTGCCCAGCTTGAGGCGGGCAGTAGCTGTCCAGTGAGATCCGATGATCCCTCCCACCGTTGGGAACAACCCCTGGCGCCGCGCTCTACGCCAATTGAGCAGTGGCTTATAACCGGTAACTGTCATTCCCCATGTTTTGTCTACGCCAAAGGCGAAGCTGGAGTGTCCTCTCCAGTGATCCGGTGTTCTACCTTCCAGCGTTGGGCGTTGGTAGGATTCAAGCCTGGGCAGGAAGATATGGAGGACAAGATGTTGCCCATGCAGCATGTCCCCCCTCTCCACGTCACTGATGAATCCAAAGGAACAGCAGGGCTGCTACAGTTTGGCACCAGCGCCGTTGCAGGAGCTGCCAGAACAATGTTGAGCACAACACAGAACTGCCTTAGGGGCTCCGACTCCGGAATTTTCCTCAGGGTTGACTCACGAAGCCTTTCCCGTGACCTGGTATGCCGCAAGGCAGCGGAGGTTTGAAATCAGGGTTTACTTTCCCCTAGATGGGCTACCTTCCCAGGTTGACGAGCCACCATCTACCCGAAGCATCTGGTTTTAAGGAGCCAGAGATCCGCCCTCGCCCCTTCTCCTATTAGTAAAAGCAGTTCCGCCGGGCTTAGAGACTAAACCACACGGGCAGGCTAGGAGTTGGACTTAGTTGTCAGAGGCTTTTCGAGATGCACGCCATAAGGAGCATTTTATGAGCACTGGGAGCTTAACCCCAGTACCGCTCCTGGCTATGACAACCTTGGATACAAACATCAGGAAATGCTACAGAGCAGACGCTCTCCACCACATTGGAAACTCTGATCACCTAGCTGTTATGCTTGTACCTGCATACAAGCCATTGGTGAAACAAATTAAACCTGTTTTCAGAGAAGTGAGATTGTGGCGTCAGGAGGCTATTCCAACATTATAAGACTGCTTTGAGAACACACAGTGGGAGATCTTTAAAGAAGCTGCAACAAAGGATGGAGTTATTGATCTGCAGGAATATGCAGAGTCTGTCATGGGTTACATAAATAAATGCATAAATGACGTAACTGTTATCAAAAGCATCATGAAACAAGCAAATCAGAAGCCCTGGCTGAATAGAGAAGTGGGCTCCTTGCTTAGGGTGCAGAATTCAGCTTTTAGGTCAGGAGACACTGCTGCATACAGGCTGGCAAGACAAAATCTGTCCCAGGGTATCTCGGAGGCCGAGAGACTGTACGGGCAGAAGTTAAATAGCCATTTTATGGACAATAAAGATTCACGGCAGTTGTGGCAAGGTTTTAATACAATTGCTGAAAATAAGCCCCTTCCCCCACAGGCCAGTCACAAGGATGTTACACTCCCAGACAGGCTCAATGACTTTTATGCACGTTTTGAAGTCAGAAATGGCGGCAATAATGTTGAGGTATCATCATCGTCATCATCATCATCCACTGAGCAGGCATTCCAGGTGACAGCTGCCCAAGTTAGAAGAGTCTTTGCCAGGGTTAATTCACACAAAGCAGCAGGACCTGACAACATTCCTGGGTGTGTGGTGAGGGAGTGTGCTGAACAGCTGAAAGATGTCTTTGCAGACATCTTTAACACCTCTGTCTCCCAGGGTGCTGTACCCACCTGCCTGAAGAGTGCTATCATAATCCCAGTGCCAAAGGAACCAAACCCTGACTGCCTTAATGAATTTCGTCCAGTGGCATTGACACCAATAGTGATGAAATGTTTCAAATGACTTGTTTTGCAGCACATTAAGGCCCAGCTACCTCCAGAGTTTGACCCCCTGCAGTTTGCATATAGAGCTAATAGCTCAACTGAAGACACCATTTCCTCTGTACTTCACCTCACTCTATCACATCTGGAGGAGAGGAATACCTATGTTGGGCTCCTCTTCATTGACTTCTCCTCTGCATTTAATACCATCATTCCAGGGCAGTTGGTGGAAACACTACAGTTGCCAGGGGTGGACCGCAGCACATGTGGCTGGATTCTCAACTTCCTAATGCAGAGGCAGCAGCGAGTTAAGGTAGACAGTTCTTTCTCAAATATCAGAACTGTGAGTACAGGGTCTCCTCAGGGCTGTGTCTTGAGCCCCCTGCTGTGTATCCTGCTCATTCATGACTGTATTGCCACATTCAGCACCAATCACATCATTAAGTTTGCTGATGATATGACGGTAGTAGGTCTGATTAATGAAAACAATGAGTCTGCGTACAGAAGGGAGGTGGACCAGCTAACAACATGGTGTAGATTACATAATATTCACCTTAATGTGGAGAAGACTCAGGAGATGGCGATCGACTGCAGGAAGGTGAGCAAGCACCATCACACACCGCTGTTTATTGGGTGCACTTCTGCGGAGAGGGTGAACGGTTATTAAGTTTCTGGTTATTTACCTGGTAGACGATATGACTTTTAACACCAACACCACAGCCATTGTTAAAAAGGCCCATCAGCGACTCTACCCTCTTCGGTGGCTAAAAAAGGCAGGTCTTCCCTCTCAGCTCCTCACCACTTTTTACAGAGGCACCCTGGAATCTGTCCTCTCATATGGCCTGACTACCTGGTTTGGGAATTGCACAGCTTTGGAGAAGCACCAGCTGAATAGGGTTGTAAAAACAGCCAGTAAGATCATTGGTGTCCCCCTCCTCTCCTTGGAGGAGATTTACAACAAACACTGTACTAACAGGGCTGTCAACATCATTAAAGACTGCTACCATCCTTTCCACAGTGTGTTTTCTCTTCTGCCCTCAGGGAAGAGGTACAGGTGCTTTCAGGCCAGGACAGCTAGAATGTTGAACAGTTTTTTTCCACATGCAGTCAGGATTATAAATGGACTGTGCCCCATTCCCCTGCTAACTGCTTTTCCTCCCCTTACGCGTGCACACAGACACCTCTGCTAAACTTGTATATGTATTTTGTTAAGTTTGTCTGACTATAGTGTTTAACCTGTTGCACTCTGGTGTACCGCGGGCGGGCATGTCTCTGCGTCCTAGAGCGCACGAGGGCGCACGAGTGTGCACGAGGGCACTGCGTCCTAGGAGGCACTGAAAAAAAAAGCTGCATTTCCGTTCTTCCACTACAGACACAGCTGTGAACAGATTAGATATGATTGACCTCTCATTCGACTAATAAGAGCCTTGAATTGGGTTTCTGAAACCTTGAAGAACCAATGACTGAAAACCTAGCAAGAAGGACCCGCCTACCAACGGCTGCGAACACAGCGAACCAATTGAAGCACAGAAGTTCGAAAGCCGTTTTGTGTAAGGCTGGGTGAAGAGAGACTGACTGCTGCAGCAGATGAAAAAAGGACCCTCAGGAAGAACCGCCACAGACCCAGCAGCACGGAGACCACCCACAAGGGCGACCTGTGTGACAGGGACTGCCATTCGCGCATCAGCCTGTTCAGCCACAGGCAGTGCTGTCCCAGCAGAGTAGATGTTTAGGATTCTCTTCCATGGTCATCACAGACCGACGGAGGCCGACGACGAAGGCTGGGTGACACACACGCGTTCGCCAGTCTATTTTTCTTACTACTGTTATTTGTTTTGAAAAATCGTTCGCCAAAACCGCAATCATGGAAGCGCAAAACCGCAATAATGGAATTATGTTTTGACCGGGTCACGAGACCAGAACCACGAGTCCGTAATAAGCGGACCAGCTTCATGTTCGTCTGACAATGAGGAAGAGAAGTTCGCCAGCTACGCTGCTGTTGTGAACAGGTAAGTGTTATAAGCTAAATTATTCTTTATCCCTGAAAATTGTAATCAAAAATGACTTTTGACCGATCGGTAAATTACAACTGTGCGGCGCATGAAGTCCGAAGTCCGCGCGCCGCGGTACACGGTTCGTGCGCCGCGTCCGGCCCGTGAACGCCCCCCCCCCGCTACTCTTCTGTAGCGGGGGGGGGGGGGGCGCGGTGACCGCGGGGACTGTGCGCCGCGGTCACCACATCGCCACATGACTGTTCAGTCATGTAGCGATGGCCGATGTCCGTCCTCTGTAGTGTGGGGGTGGGGGTGGGGGAGTTGTTATCTTCTACATTACAAATATTTTAGAATAATTTTTAGTGCACTGTAGGTTATTTTTTCTTGTAAAAAAAAGCCACACATTTTTTACGTGGCATGCTTCTTTGTGTGTGGGGGCTTGTTTGTTCATTCATTCATGAATGAATGAATAAACACCCCCCCACACACACACACACACACACAGCCCTTCAGCTTTCATTAGAGCCCAAGATGAAGTTCCTATATTGAATCATTCAAAAGTTACAGACGTTTTTCCAAACTGTGCCATTTGGCACAATTTGGCACAGTTCAAAAACGCCTGGGAACTACCTGAGAACAAAGCTGTGTAATATATTCATTTTTTGTGGTATTGTTACAAAATTTTGACCTCAGCTGGACAACACTTGGTTCTACATTTCTGTTGCATTTTCCAGCCCGGATCTGAAGCTGTGTGTTATTTGCAAGCATTTGTATCCAAAAAAACACCCAGGCGAAATTTATTTTTTTCAAGTTCACTATGTTTAGATGACTGTTACTCAGTGGCCGGAGCACTTAGAGAGATTATGACTATTTTGCCAAAAAATTCAAAGTGTTTTCTTTTAAATGAGACCAACTCCATGAAGATGATGCAAAGGGTTGAAGAACAGCTTTTGATTTACTTTGGGCACATTATTTTTTGGCGTTTTTAGGGAAATTGACCAGAGTGCAAGGGGTTAACTGATATTTTATTGTTGTATTTTATTTATTTATGCTGTTGTTTTTAAACGTATTCTCTATGTATATCTATCAATCATCTCGGCGCAACACCAGTAGGCTGCCTTTTGCAACAGCGGCTCGATTCCGAGTTTTTTTTCCCTTCCTCTCTCTTTTGATCACTTTTTTTTTTCACCCCACTTATATCACGGACACACAGATCGTCCCAAATGTCTCCTGAGCCGGTGGACGGAGCCACTGTTTATAGCAGGATACGATACAACAGGGAAGAGCTGCTAGCATTTAACCGCCACCCGGTCCCACTGGAAAAACTCGACATACCGAGAGAATTGAGGCGAAAGCGTCGCGGCTGCCGGGCTGGAGTAAGGCGGAGGACAAAAAATATAAGGTACAGACCCTCCCTTCCATCTGTTGTCATGGGAAATGTACGGTCGATACTGGGAAAGTTTGATGAGCTAGCGGCTATCTCCCGTTATGATAGCACTTACCGGGAGTGCTCTCTCCTTTTGTTTACTGAGACGTGGCTAACTGAACTAGCAGCAGATGCTAACATTGAGCTGGAGGGTTTTCACATGATACGAGCTGACCGAACACCAGAGAGTGGCAAAGCAAGGGGCGGTGGAGTGATAATGTATGTTAACAACAACTGGTGCAGACCGGGACATATCACTGTTAAACAACGACACTGCAGCAAAGACATTGAGTTGCTAGCTGTTAGCATGAGGCCTACATATCTCCCGAGAGAACACTCACACGTGATCTGCATTGTTGTTTATGCAAATCCGACGGCGAACGCTGGGACAGCGCGTGACGTCATCCATTCAGTAACCAGCAGGCTGCAGACAGAACACCCAGATGCTCTTCTCCTCATCTCAGGCGATTTCAACCACGTTTCACTGTCTCCCATTCTGCCCACTTTCACCCAGTATGTCACATGCCACACTAGAGACAATAAAACACTGGATTTGTTCTACGCAAACACTAAGGAGGCGTACACCTCATCACAACTCCCCCCACTTGGGAGATCGGATCACAACTTGGTTCATCTCCGGCCGGTGTACAAACCCCTAGTGCACAGACAACCTCCGGCCATGCACACTGTGGAGTTATGGTCTGAGGAGACAATGGACACTCTAAAGGACTGTTTTGAAGCCACTGCCTGGAAGCAGCTCTGCGATCCACATGGTGAGGACATCGATGGCCTCATTCACACCTTCACGGGCTACCTCAGCTTCTGTGTGGACAAATCCGTTCCCACCAAGACCATACGGCGTCACTCAAACAACAAACCCTGGATCAACCCTGAGATAAAAACACTTCTGAGAGAGAAGAAGAGGATCTTCAGGTCGGGGAACAGGGAGATGCTGAAGTCCGTACAGAGGGAGCTGAGGAGAAAGATCAGAGAAGGCAAGGACAGCTTCAGGAAGAAGATGGAGGACAAGCTGCAACAGAGCGACATCAGCGGGGTCTGGAGAAACCTCAAAACCATCTCGGGGCTCCAGAATACCTCCCCCCAGGCCACGGGGGGCAGGGAGTGGGCGAACAACCTGAATCTGTTTTTCAATAGATTTGACCAACCGCCCTCCCCCCTGTCTGCACAACAACCACTGCTGCCTCTAAGAAATCAAGTCCTGCTGCCCACTCCCCACTCCACCGACACCCCCCCCCCACTCCCAACACACAGCCCCCCATCCTGACCCTGACCAAGACCCAGGTGAGGACGGAGCTGAGGAAGATCAAGGCGAGGAAGGCGTCGGGACCGGACGGCATCAGCGCAAAGCTCCTCAAGTCCTGTGCAGACCAGCTGTGTGGGATTGTGACGTATATCTTCAACATGAGCCTGAAACTGGGGAGGGTACCACAGCTGTGGAAAACATCTTGTGTGGTACCTGTACCAAAAACTTCCCACCCCAAAGACCTGAACAGCTACAGACCGGTGGCCTTGACGTCCCACTTGATGAAGACCCTGGAGAGACTGCTCCTTGCTCATCTCCGCCCCCTGGTGGAACCAGCGATGGATCCACTCCAGTTCGCCTACCAGCATGGCATTGGGGTGGAGGATGCGGTGATCTTCCTCCTTCACCGTTCTCTGTCCCACCTGGAGAAGCCCGGGAATATGGTGAGGATCATGTTCTTTGACTTCTCCAGTGCTTTCAACACCATCCAACCGATGATCCTGAAGGACAAGCTGCTGCGCGCAGGGGTGGACCAGCACCTGTCATCATGGATCCTGGACTACCTCACGAACCGGCCTCAGTTTGTGAGAACCCGGGACTGTGTTTCCGACACGATCATCAGTAGCACGGGGGCCCCCCAGGGAACGGTGCTGGCTCCCTTCCTGTTCACTCTTTATACTGCGGACTTCTCACACAACACAACACATTGCCATCTACAGAAGTTCTCTGATGACTCTGCGATCGTTGGTCTCATCTCCAATGGAGATGAAGCTGAGTACAGAGGGCTTATCCAGGACTTTGTGGACTGGTGCCATCGGAACTGCCTCCAGATCAACGCAAGGAAAACTAAGGAGCTGGTGGTGGACTGCCGCAGGCATGGGCAGCCCCTCACAGCACCAGTAAATATACAGGGAACAGACATCGAGATGGTGACATCCTATAAGTACCTGGGTATTCATCTGAACAATAAACTAGACTGGTCACACAATACTGACGCACTCTACAAGAAGGGACAGCGCAGGCTGTTCCTGCTGAGGAGACTCAGGTGTTTTGGTGTACAAGGGGCGCTGCTGAAGTCATTCTATGACACGGTGGTGGCATCAGCCATCACTTTTGGAGTGGTCTGCTGGGGCAGTGGCATTACTGCAGCCGATAGGAAGAGACTGAACAAACTGATTAAGAAAGCTAGCTCTGTCCTGGGGCAGCGCCTTGATCCGATGGAGGAGATAGGAGAGAGAAGGACGGTGGCTAAACTGTCATCTCTGCTGGAGTCCGAGTTCCACCCTATGCAGGACATACTGGATGCACTGAGGAGCTCATTTAGCAGCAGACTACATCATCCCAGGTGCACAACCGAGAGGTTTCGTAGGTCCTTCCTACCAACGGCTGTCAGACTGTACAACCTAAGCAGGGCTGCTCGCAGAGATAGCAAAAAGACGTAACAAACTAATAGTCTTTTTGAATGCAAAAGATGCAATAGACTTACACAATGGTCCTCTCCGGCATACAACTAGGAACATACCGGTCGCTATGGAGGGTGAGAATATGTATGGGCACATAATCATACCATGTAGGATAACTAAATAGACGGTTATGCTGTTTCATCCCACCTAGCAACAATGCTCTGCACTGTGTGTGTTTATATATTTACATATTTATTCCATCTAGCTACAATGCTCAGCACTGGGTGTGTTTATATTTATATATCTATATATTTATTCCATCTAGCTACAATGCTCCGCACTGTGTTTTTATATATCTACATATTATTCCATCTAGCTACATTGCTCCGCACTGTGTGTGTTTATATACTTGCATATTTATTCCACCTAGCTGCAATGCTCCGTACTGTGGGTGTTTATATATTTACATATTTATTCCATCTAGCTACAATGCTCTGCACTGTGTGTTCATATGCTCATATATTTATTCCATCCAGCTACAATGCTCTGCACTGTGTGTCTGTGTGTGTGTGTGTATATATATATTTTATAGTAATATGTACATATGTATATTAGCTGCTCTTGCTTGCTTGTTTTTTTTCTTGCCTTCTGATTGTTGCTCTGAGTGTTGCTATCCCTGTGCTGTTGCAATCCTGGAATTTCCCCGTTGTGGGACTAATAAAGGCTTATCTTATCTTATCTTATCTTATCTTATCTTATCTTATCTTATGTATATTGTGGTACTGTGTTATGCTGGGGATCATAATTTTGGTTTTTGTGTGCAAGCATACATACTAAATGACAATAAAGAAATCTTGAATGGTTCAGGCTGTGTGCAGGTTAATGTCACCAGACAGAGTGAAGGGAAAGTGACCTATTTAAAAGGCCTCTCAACTGGCAGCAGGTGGTGCACAAGGCTGCAGGGAGTAAGCCTAATCAGAGGGAGAGAGGGAGACAGAGGCTGCGTCTCAAATCAGGTGTTGCAGCCTCATAGACTGTGGCCCTGGAGGCCAGTGCACTCAAAGGTCGGGTATGCTGCATCTAAAGACCAATTTATGACTGTTAAATGAGACGGTCTAGTCTTTAGAGAATGTGTTTGCATGACTAGTGATGGCCAGGTGAGGGTTTCTAGAGGACTTGAGGCCTTTCATCAAAATGGTTCATATAGATGAGGCCTCATGTGAAACTTCATTTTCTCTACTAGGCCATCTAATGGACAAAATGTATGCAACATGCATTTTAAGAAATATCATTGATCATAAGGGATAAAAGAAATAATAAAACTCCGGTGACTACAGTGAATGTGCTTGTGATAGTTATCTATTTTTATTAAGAAATAATAACTTTTCAACAGCTGCTCGCGAGGTGCGTGTCACAGCTCCAGCCATCCCTGAGGTGCACACAACAGCTCCAGCCTTCCCAGGGGTGCACACATTCAATTCAGCTCATCCATCCATCCATCTTCTACCGCTTAATCCTTTCGGGTCGCGGGGGGGCTGGAGCCTATCCCAGCATCTTTTGGACGAGAGGCAGGGTACACCCTGGACAGATTGCCAGTCCATCGCAGGGCCAACACAGAGAGACAGACAACCATTCACTCTCGCATCCATACCTAAGGACAATTTAGAATCCCCAGTTTTGATGCCAATTAACCTAACTTGCATGTTTTTGGCATGTGGGAGGAAACCGGAGTGCTCGGAGTAAACCCACGCAGACACGGGGAGAACATGCAAACTCCACACAGAAGGGTCACGATGGTCTGGGGGTGGGATCGAACCCACGATGGTCAAGGGTGGAATCGATCCCATGACCTTCTTGCTGTGCTGCCACTGTGCTAACCACTGCGCCACCGTGCTGCCCATTCAACTTTATTTATATAACGCCATTTCACAACAACAGTCATCTCATAGCACTATCAACTGTAGGGGGAACCCCCACAGTTGCAGAAAGACCCCAGCAATCAGGCGATCCCCTGTGAGCAAGCACTTGGCAACGGTGGAGAGGAAAAACTCCCTTTTAACAGGAAGAAACCTCCAGCAGAACCAGGCTCAGGGAGGGGCAGTCATCTGCTGCGACTGGCTGGGGGGTGAGGGGATAGAGAAGATGAAAAGAACAGACATGTTGAGAGCAAACAGCACGATGCGGACTCAATCTATGGGAGAGAACAAACAAAAAAAATATTTCATTGAGAGTGAGGAAAGGAGTGAGGCCCAGTGCATTACTGGAGGTCCCCCGGCTGACTAAACCTATTAGCAGCATAACTAAGGGAGGGTTCAGAAACACATGATCCCTCCCTAATTATAGGCTATATCAAAAAGGTAGGTTTTAGCCCTATTCTTAAAAACAGAGATCGAGTCTGACTCCCGAATCCAGATTGGCAGCTGGTTCCACAGGAGAGGAGCTTGATAACTGAAGGCTCTGCCTCCCATTGTACTTTTGGAGATTCTAGGTATTACAAGTAATCCTGCATTTTGGGAGCATAGTGCTCTGTTAGGATAATACGGTAGTATCAGATCTTTTAAATAAAAAGGAGCCTGATTGTTTAGAGCTTTGTAAGTAAGAAGAAGGATTTTAAACTTAATTCTAAACTCTATAGGAAGCCAATGAAGGGAGGCCAGAACCGGAGAGATATGATCTCTCTTTCTAGTACCTGTTAAAACTCTTGCTGCAGCATTTTGGATCAGCTGAAGACTTTTTAAAGATGTTTTAGGACAGCCTGATAATAAAGAATTACAATAATCTAATCTCGAGCTAACAAAAGCGTTGATCAGTTTCTCAGCATCAATCTGAGACAAGATGCTCCTAATCTTGGCAATATTACGCAAATGATAGAAGGCAGTCTTAGAAACAAATTTAATATGTGAATTGAAGGACAGATCTTGATCAAAAATAATTCCAAGGTTCCTCACAGAGCTATTAAGAGAAAGAGTAACTGCATCCAAACTGAGAGTTTGATTTGGAAAGGTATTTCTAAGGTTTTTTGGACCAACAAGAATGACTTCAGTCTTATCTGAATTTAATAGCAGGAAATTACAAGTCATCCAAGCTTTGATTTCCTTAAGACAGGCTTCTAACTTGGCTAATTGATTACTATCATCTGGCTTCATTGACAGGTATAATTGTGTGTCATCTGCATAACAATGAAAATGTATACAGTGCTTTCTAATAATGTTGCCTAATGGAAGCATATATAAACTAAAAAGAGTAGGGCCTAGCACAGATCCCTGTGGAACTCCATGACTAAGCTTTGAGCTGAAAGAAAACTCATCATTTACATGAACAAACTGGAACCTATCAGATAAATAAGATCTAAACCACTGCAACGAAGTTCCATTAAGTCCAACATAGTGTTCTAATCTATCAAGTAGAATATTATGATCGATAGTATCAAAAGCTGCACTAAGGTCTAAAAGGACAAGTACAGAAACCAGTCCATTATCAGATGCGATGAGGAGGTTGTTAGTGACCTTCGCTAAGGCTGTTTCAGTACTATGATGGATTCTAAACCCAGATTGAAACTCTTCAAGTAAACCATTTCCCTGCAGGTGGTCAAATAATTGCGTAGCAACAACTCTTTCTAAGATTTTTGAAATGAAAGGGAGATTAGAGATTGGTCTATAGTTAGCTAAAGCTCCTGGATCTAGCGTTGGCTTTTTGAGTAAGGGTTTAATTACAGCCGTTTTAAAAGCCTGCGGTACATGGCCTAAAGTTAATGAAGAATTGATTATATGAAGAATAAAGCTACCAATAAGTGGGAAGACTTCTTTAAATAACCTGGTAGGAATAGGGTCTAAAAGACAAGTTGAAGGTTTGGATGAGGAAACTATTTTGTCTAACTCACAAAGGTCGATTGGAGTAAACTCATCAAGACAGACATCAAAAGAAGGAGTTGTAGTAGTTACAGTATTTAAGTTAACTGTGGGAAGAATCTGATTGATTTTATCTCTGATGGATGAAATTTTATTATTGAAAAAGTTCATAAAGTCCTGACTAGTAAGCTCTAAGGGAATGCTAGGATTGACAGAGTCCTGACTCTTTGTCAACCTGGCTACAGTGCTGAAAAGAAACCTGGGATTGTCCTTGTTCTCTTCTATTAATGCAGAGTAATAACTCATTCTAGCTTTTCTAAGAGATTTTTTATAAATTAAAAGATGATTTCTCCAAGCTAAATAGATTTCATCTAAATTAGTGGAGCACCATTTTCTTTCTAATTGACGACTCTTCTGTTTTAAGCTACGAGTGTCTGTGTTGAACCAAGGAGTTAGAAATCTCTGATTAGACTTTTTCTTTTTTAAGGGGGCCACCAAGTCTAGAGTCTGATGCAGAGAAGCTGTAACACTATCCACCATGTTATCAATTACAGAAGGAGCAAGCTGTCTATAGCTTATTTCCGTTGTGTTGACACATGGCATAGAGGAAACAATCTGCATAAATTTGGTAACAGCATCATCTGAGAGGCATCTACTGTAATAATATTTTTCTTTAGGAGCCAAATAGTCAGAAATAGTAAAATCAAAGGTTAACATACAATGGTCTGACAGTACAGGGTTATGAGGGTTATGAGGAGACACTACAAGATTTTCTATTTCTATGCCATATGTCAGAACAAGGTCCAATGTATGGTGGAGGTAATGAGTAGAATTTCCTACTTTCTGAGAAAACCCAATCAAGTCTAATATTGAATTAAATGCCACATTAAGGCAGTCACTATCTACATCCACATGTATATTAAAGTCCCCTACTATAATTATTCTATCAGATTTCAGCACTAAATCAGCTAAGAAATCAGCAAATTCGGATAAAAATTCTGAGTAGGTTGATGGGGGACGATAAACTATGGCAAATAAAATTGGGTTTAACCTAAAATTGCTAAAGTGCCCAATACTGAGGGCCAGGCCCTCAAAGGAATTATAACATGTTTTTTGCTTTACGTTAACTAGTAATTTGGAATGGTAAATTGTTGCTACTCCTCCTCCACGACCAGAACTTCTGGGATTTTGACAGTTTAAATAACCAGAGGGAGTTGATTCATTTAAACCAACATAATCCTCTTGCCCTAACCAAGTCTCTGTAAGGGAAATTAAATCAATCTGATGATCAATTAACAGATCATGGACTAACAGAGACTTGGGAGTTAGAGACCTAATATTTAATAAACCACATTTAATTTTTAAATTATGAGGAGGAACAGAGGCACACATCAGCTCCAGCTGTCCCTGAAGTGTGCACAATGGCTACCACTGTCCCTGAGGTGCGTACACAACAGCTCTAGCTGCTCCCATGGTGCCTATTACAGTTCCTGCTCTGCCCGAAGTGCATGCTCCAGTTCCTATTACTTATCCTGAGGTTGTCACCCTGGCAGCAGGATACCAGGAGTTAACGCTTTGACATCCTTGATCAAATGAACAGATAGCACTCCCACTGCCCATGGCGCAGTGCTGTACCTGTCATGTGATGTCATGTGACGTGGCCAAAAACTCCCTAGTTGTACTAAGAATTCCACCTCACAAGGTGACAGACACGTATAACTGCTCTTGCCTTGGAGGACTAATGGCGGACATAGAACTATCCAAAAACCTCACTTCTGGACACCAGAGAAGAAGACATTTTTAGACAAACAAATGATGTACTCGCTCGCAAAACGGAGGATGCATTTGCTCCCAAATTTGCCAACTATGATCTAAAAAGAGATTATTTAGCTTATGAAGGTAAATATCAACATGTTGTTATAACATGTTATAACATGTTGATATTTACCTGTGAAGCTGGTTGATGTCCACCTGCTATCGCCCCCAGCACCATGTGACTGCACAGAACAGTTGCGCCGGTTCTGTGTCATCATATAAGATAAATTGCGGTGGAATTAAAGAAAAATTGAGGTGGGATAATTATAAAAGTATCTGGATGTGGAAGAGAAAGCGCAAATGACCTACAGAAAGCAAAATAATGACCAGGATGGACGAAAATGGACAAAGCGAGAGCCACCTGGCCAGCGGAAAGTGACAAATTTGTTTGTTTGTTTGTTTACATTGTAACTGATTTTCTGGTTCATATACTTTAAAGATCTATCCATCCATCTTCTTCCACTTAATCCTTTTCAGGTCATTGGGGGGGGGGGGGGTGCTGGAACCTATCCCAGCATCATTTTGGTACCTTAGGCAGGGTGCACCCTAAGATACCAAAATGCCCAAAACAACAAACGGTGACAAAAAAAACACAAAACCATCCTTTGTGTAAATATGTCCAAAGTCCGCTTTTGACTGAAAAGTTTGTAATTCGATATGGCTGCTGTGGCATTATGCAAATTAGATGCATAAATTTAATCCTATCTCAAACTTTGAATCATATTCTACATCTTTCTAATTGACAATAAGCCATTATCTCTTACCACTTTCAAGTTATAGCTTTGGAAATCTCTGACATCTGAACTGAATATTTTCTTGAAAAAAACCTTGACCACTAGGGGATGACGGTGCAATGGAGCACCATAGGCAGTCAAACAGTTAAGGCAAGTACCTTTTCATTTATGTACAACCATTATTTTTGAAAAGTCTTGCCTTGCACTGGTGGGGGAGACCCAAGCGCATATTCCAGCAGCTGCTGAGTCCTCCCCACCAGTCTCTGCTACTTATGACTGTGGTATCACCTCACTGACCTCCTGTTTCCCTCCATCATCAGAGGTGACCATGTCAAGGATGGAGCCGCAGGAGGACCATGCTTCAGCCGCTGTTTCAGAGGTCAGGGGACCTCCAGCCACTGTTTCAGAGGTCAAGAGACCTTCACCTGTTGTCCAAGAGGTCAGAAGACCTCCACCCATTGTCCAAGAGGTCAGGAGACCTCCACCCATTGTAGTTCCAGAGGGCGAGCAGTCTGCTCCACCCATTGCATCCCTGAGGGCGAGCGTTCCACTCCACCCATCATCCTAGAGATTGAGCAGTTTGCTCCACCCATCACCCAAGAGGTCGAGCAGTCTGCCCCACCTTCACCACCTGGGGTCGCTGCTTCTCAGCTGCTGTTAGCCCCTGCACCAAAGGCCCCTCAGGTACTATCTTCTGAACTATAAACCCCTGTACTGATATCTTCTGAACTAAAAACTCCTGTGTTATTGACCCCTGAACAGAAAGCTCCCATATTGGTACCTCCAGAGCAGGAGTCTCCTGTATTGGTGCCTCCAGAGCTAAGAGTTCCTATTTTGGGGTCTCCGGAGTTAAGAGTTCCTGTGTTGGTATCTCCAGAGATAAACATTCCTATGTTGTTGTCCCCAGAGCAAAAGGCTCCTTTGTGGTCTCCCGAGCAAAGAGCCCGAGTGTCATTTCCTGAGTTTAAAACCCCCATGTTGTTTTCTTTTCAGCAAGGGGTACCTATGTTATCTCTTGAATTTAAAACTTCTATGTTGTCTCTAGAGCAAAAAATCCCATGTTTCTTTCTCCTGAGCTTAAAACACCTGTGATGTCATTTTCACCTCCTGAGGTTAAAGTGTCCATGTTGACACCTTCTGAGTTTAAACTGTTCATGTTATCATCTCCTGAGTTTAAAGTGTCCATGTTCTCACCTCCTGAGGTTAAAGGTTCCATGTTGACACTTCCTGAAGTTAAAGGTTCCATGTTGACACCTCCTGATGTTAAAGGTTCCATGTTAACACCTCCTGAGGTTAAGGGTTCCATGCTGATACCTCCTGAGGTTAAAGTGTCCATGTTGTCACCTCCTGAGTTTGAGTGTTTCATGTTGTCACCCCCTAAGTTTAGAGATTCTCTGTCACCTCCTGAGTTTAAAAGCTTTATGTTATCACCTCCTAAGTTTAACATTTCCATGCTAACATAAGTTTAAAAGTTTTGGGTTGTCACCTCCTGAGTTTAAAGGTTCTACATTGTCACCTCCTTAGTTTAAAAGCTTTACGTTGTCACCTCCTGAGTTTAAAAGTTTTATGTTACCACCTCCTGAGATTAAAGGTTCTAAGTTGTTATCTCCTCAGTTTAAAGATTTTTTGTTGTCACCTCTTGAGTTTAATAAGTGTTCTTCTGAGCAAGAAACTCCAGTGTTATTTTCTCCAGAGTCTTGAGCTCTTACATTGTTTTTCCCAGGGCAAAGAACTCCCATAGTGGTTTCCCCTGAGCAAAGAGCTCCTATAACCCGGTTCCGGTTCCGCCGGACCGGCGGCGCCACACGAGTCGGCTGCCTGTTGCAACAGCCTTTTTTTTAATCTTCCTTCTTCTTTCTACACCTTTCACTCTGTATATATATCACGGACGCACGGATCGCCCCGGGGGTCTCCCGGGTCGGCGGACGGAGCCACGGTTTGCGGCGGGAGACGTTACAGCGGGGAGGAGCTAGTGCTAGCTAGCACTTGGCCGCCGCCCGGTGCTAATGGGAAACTCGGCATACCGGGAGCTGTAGCGAAAAGGACGCGGGTGCCGGGCTGGAGTTTAGGCGGCGTGAAAGAAATATAGGACAGAGTGATAAGGAGCGATGGCAAGAACCAAGCAGACCGCCTGTAAAATCTACTGGAGGAAGAGGCCCCCCAGGAGACAGCTAGCCACCAGGGCTGCACGGAGAGGCGCTCTGGCCACCGGCAGAGTGAAGAGGCCTCGCCGTCACAGGCCCGTGGCTCTGGGAGAGATCCGTCGCTACCAGAAATCCACGGAGCTGCTCATCCGTAAGCTGCCCGTCCAGCGCCTGGTGAGGGAGATCGCCCAGGACTTCAAGACCGTCCTGTGTTTCCTGAGCTTCGCCGTCATGGCTCTGCAGGAGACCAGCGAGGCCCACCTGGTGGGTCTCTTCTTCGCTAAGGGGGTCACCATCATGCCCAAAGACTTCCAGCTGGCCCGCTGCATCCGCGGAGAGAGAGCTTAGACTTTCTGCTGCACATTCACCAGCCATAGTGCTCTGCACTGTGTGTCTATATATATACATTTATAGTAATATGGACATATGTTTGCTAGATGTTGTTTTTTCTTGCCTTCTGATTGTTGCTCTGAGTGTTGCTATCCCTATGCTGTTGCAATCCTGGAATTTCCCCATTGTGGGACTAATAAAGGCTTATCTTATCTTATCTTATTATTTTCCCCAGAGCAAAGCGCTCCTTTATTGGTTTCCCCAGAGCAAATAGCTCCTATATTATTTTACTTAGAGCAAAGGGCTCCTACTTTGTTTTCCCCAGCACAAAAGGCTCTTACTTTGTTTCCTTCCAAGCAAAAGGCTCCTAAATAGTTTTCTGCAGGGCAGGCCACACGAGTCGGCTGCCTTTTTGCAACAGCGGCTCAATTTTGAGTTTTTTTTTTTTTTTCCTATTTCTTATTTACTATCTGGCTTCTCTCGTTAAACTTTCTGATTCAGTGACACCTTATCCATCACAGACACACAGATTGCCCCAAATGTCTCCTGAGCCCATGGACAGAGCCACTATTTATAGCAGGAGATGGTACAACAGGGACCAGCTGTTAGCACTTAACCGCCCCATGGTGCTAATGCAAAAACTCGACATAACGGGAGAAATCAGACGGAAACAGCATGGATGTCGAGCTGGAGTAAGACAGCGAGCGTGGAAAATAAGGTACAGACCCATCCTGGCATCCGTTATCATGGGGAATGTACGATCACTACTCAATAAGACAGATGAGCTAGCGGCTGACATGATTTCTGGCCCAGGAAACACGCACACAGGCTCCGGTGAGATTTAAGAGTTTATTCAATAGCAGGTGTATGGATGAATGAGTGGGAAATGTGAATGTAGTCTTGGGGACAGGAGAGCACCGAGGGCAGAACAGACACCGTACAGCCAGGCAACCCTGAGGACAGAACAGAGAGCAGGGGATAAGCAATTGTCACAGCAAGGCGGTGAAAGTAAAAGTATGGCTTACTTGCAGATGTACTGGTGGCTGGCGTTGACAAGAGAAGCTCCTGCCTGGGAGACAGCGCCCAGCTGCGCTCGATGCAGTGAGGATGAGAGGAAAGGCGACGAAGGGAATTTCCGCCGCCAGGAGGGTCCACCTGTGCACAGGGGAATAACTGAGGAGAACAGGTAAGAATACCTTACTTGAGGGCGATGAGTAGCGGCGTTGGCCGAGAGGAGTAGGCGAACGCAGAGCTTGAGCGTGGAGAAGAGCTGACGGCTCCAGACCGAGGCTGCGGGCAGAGCAGGTTAAATAGTGGCAGCCTGATGAAGCCCAGGTGTGCGCACAGCTGGAGCGGATGACAGGCAGGAGCGAGTTGTGACAGTACCCCCCCCCCCCAGCAGCGCCTCCTGGCGCTGGCTTGTCGGGATGCGCCCGATGAAACACCTCAATGAGCTGCTTGTCCAGCACAAAGGATGGGCGCACCCAGCATCGGTGCTCAGGACCATAACCCTCCCAGTCCACCAAATACTGCAACCCCCGGCCCTGGGTCGGGAGTCCAAGATGGAAGTGACGCTCCATGCTGGGTGTCCATCGATCATCCTGGGGGGGGGGGCACTCTGGGGGAGGGACAGAGAGGGTTAGAAACCACAGGTTTAACCTGAGAAACATGAAATGTGGGATAAACACGGAGGGGAGGGGGGAGCGCCAAACGCACAGCCACCGGGTTAACCACCTTCGTGACAGGGTAAGGTCCAACGAAGTGCTGAGCCAACTTCTTCTTCTCCCCCTTCAGATTAATATTCTGAGCAGACAACCAAACTTGTTGACCCACCTGGTAGCGTGGCGCAGGCCTCCTGTGGCGATTCGCAGACTTGGCGTTGCGCGATGCGGCATGAACCAGGGCCTGACACGTCTTGGTCCACAGCCGTTGACACCGTCTCATGTGGGCCTGGATGGAGGGGACTGCCACTTCACCTTCTTCCTCAGGGAACAGCGGGGGGTCGTAACCTAAAGACGCCCGAAAGGGGGACATCCCAATGGCCGAAGACAAAGTGGAGTTATGGGCATACTCCACCCAGGGAAGATGAATGCTCCAGGAAGTGGGGTTAGAGGAGGTGACACAGCGCAGAGCAGCCTCCAGCTCCTGGTTGGTGCGTTCGCACTGCCCATTGGATTGGGGATGGTGTCCAGAAGACAGGCTAACTGTGGCCCCCAGAGTGGCGCAGAAGCTCCTCCAGACTTTAGACACAAATTGTGGCCCCCTATCAGAGACAATGTCAGCGGGGATGCCATGCAGCCTGACCACATGCTGCACCAACAGATCAGCCGTCTCGCGCGCCGAAGGAAGCCCAGGGAGAGGCACGAAGTGGGCCGCCTTGGAGAACCGGTCTACAATAGTCAAGATGGTGTTAAAAGAGTTGGAGACCGGCAGACCGGTGACAAACTCCAAGGCAATGTGTGACCAGGGCCTCCCGGGGACCGGCAAGGGATGGAGAAGACCCGCAGGAGGAGCATTGGTCGACTTATTCATGGCACACTGCAGGCAGGCGCGCACATAGTTGGAGACATCCTCCCGGAGTCTGGGCCACCAAAAGGACCGCTGGAGAAGATCAACAGACCGGGAGACACCAGGGTGGCAGGCGAGCCTAGAAGTGTGAGTCCAGTGAATGACGTCACCTCGGACTGACGAGGGCACAAACAATCTTCCCACTGGGCCGCCGCCAGGATCAGGTTCGGACTCCAGAGCCTCCAGGACCTTATCTCTGATGGCCCAGGAAACAGCCCCCACGACGCACGACGCGGGAACAACGGTATGGACCTCATCTTCTGGGGCTTCAGGGGCGTACAGCCTGGACAGCGCATCAGACTTCTTATTTTTGGAAGCTGGGCGGTAAGTAATGGTGAATTTGAACCTGGCAAAGAACAGCGACCAACGTGCCTGGCGGGCATTCAGGCGCTTGGCCGTCCTGATGTATTCCAAGTTCTTATGATCGGTCCAAACCACGAAAGGCTGAACCGCCCCTTCCAACCAGTGACGCCACTCCTGCAGCGCGAGCTTAACGGCCAGGAGATCTCTGTCGCTGATGTTATAATTGCGCTCGGCCGAGGAGAGACGCTTGGAGAAGAAAGCGCAGGGGCGCAGTGCCCCATCAGTTGGGGAGCGCTGAGACAAGACCGCCCCGACCCCAGTGTCAGACGCGTCCACCTCGGCAAAACACTGGCGCTCAGGATCCACAAGAGACAGGATCCAGGAGGATGCGAATTCCTTCTTGAGGGTTTCAAAGGCTGTCTCCGCTTCCATCGTCCACTGAAAGTGCACCTTCGGTGAGGTGAGGCGGGTCAAAGGGGGGGTGATGGCACTGTAACCAGGGACAAAACGGCGGTAAAAATTAGTGAACCCCAAAAATTGCTCCACCTGCTTCTTAGAGGAGGGGGTAGGCCATTCAACCACAGCTTTAACCTTGGCAGGGTCGGGGAGGAGCTGATTGTGCGAAACAATAAAACCAAGGAAAGAGGTGGTATTGGTAAAAAACTCGCACTTCTCGGCTTTGATGTAAAGTTTGTTCTCCAAAAGACGTTGCAGGACCCGCCTCACATGGACCAGATGCTCCTCCCGAGACCGGGAGAAGATCAATATGTCATCCAGGTAGACGAAAACGAAGACCCCCAGGAAGTCACGAAGCACGTCATTAATCAGGCGTTGGAAGACAGCAGGAGCGTTGGTGAGCCCAAACGGCATGACAAGGTATTCAAAGTGGCCACTGGGAGTTCGGAAGGCCATCTTCCACTCGTCACCCTCCCGGATCCGGACAAGATGATAAGCACTGCGGAGGTCTAATTTGGAGAACCAGGACGCCCCCTGGATGGAATTGAAGGCTGAGTCCATAAGCGGCAGCGTATAACGATCCTTAACCGTGATGTCATTAAGGTCCCTGAAGTCAATGCAAGGCCTCAAAGAACCATCCTTCTTCGCCACAAAAAAGAACCCAGCACCCAGGGGGGATGAAGAGGGGCGGATAATCCCGGCACTGAGGGATTCCCGAATATAGGTGTCCATGGCCTCCTGTTCTGGGGCAGAAAGGCTATACAGGCGACCAGAAGGGAGGGGTGCCCCCTGCAGGAGATCAATGGCACAGTCATATGGGCGATGGGGTGGGAGGGATAACGCCTTCGATTTGCTGAAAACCCAGCCCAGGTCGTGAAACTCCGATGGCACAGCAGAATGGTCCGGTGGGGCGGAGTCAAGGGCGGGTGCAGGCACAGATGGGTCACAGGCCGCAGACTGGAGACAGATTCCCAAACAGAAGGTGCTCCACGATAAGATGCATCTGGTCTACCAATCAAACACCGGGTTGTGGAGGCGTAGCCATGAGTAGCCAAGAATGATGGATGTCGCCGAGGTGGGGAGGACATAGAAACTGAGGTCCTCACGATGGTTGCCAGAGATAATGACGGAGATGGGTTTGGTAATGTGAGTGACCTTTTCCAAGGGAGAACTGGTCAGGGCGACGAGATGAAGGGGAGTGGGCAAGGCTTGGCAATGGATGCCCAGGCGGGATGCCAGGCTCTTAGAAATGAAACATTGTTCTGCCCCTGAGTCCACCAGTGCATGAGATGTATGACCAATGGAGTTATGGCAGAGTCTAATTTGAACCTGACATTTGGAGAGGGGATTAGACAGGGAAGCATCCGCAAGGCCCCCTACATTGACTCGCGGACCTCCCCTTTTGGCTTCACCGGGCAGACTTCCACGGGATGTTGGTCATGTCCGCAATACATGCAGAGACCCAACTCCCGGCGGCCCTGTTTCTCCGCGAAGGAAAGTCTAGCCCGCCCGATGATCATAGCATCGGGGTCGGCGGCGGCCTCCAGAGGAGGTAACGCCAGGGGGCGATACTGGGGAGCACGGGAAAGAGCTCCACGTGAGCGGCTGAATGGCTTCCACTCGGCGACCTGCTCCCTCAGCCTGTTGTCCAAACTGATGGCTAAAGAAATTAATTCTGGCATCCGATCCGGCTGTTCCCGGCTGGCCAACTCATCCCGCAAATCAGAATTTAGACTACGGACAAATAGGCTGCAAAGGGCAGCATCACACCAACCAACCTCTTCGGCTGCCACCCGGAAGTCGACAGCGTAGTCGGCCGCTAAGCGGCTACCCTGGCGAAGGCTAAGAAGCCGCACGGCCAACACGCTATCGCGATCCAAATGATCAAAGACCTCGAGGAAGTCTTGCACGAACTGGGCATAGGTCAAGGTCGCGTAGCTGGCCTTCGCCATAATGGCGTAAGCCCAGGCTAACACTTGCCCTTCCAGAAGATTGGAAACATACCCAATTCGGCTTTGGTCTGACGGAAAATCCCTGGGCACGCGCTGAAACACCGTCTCACACTGTAGAATAAACCCACGCGCTTTGCCGAGTTTTCCGCTAAAGCGCGCGGGAGTGGGAATTGGGGTGAGACGGGTCAGCGGACCCGGGGCAGAGGAGCTGGCCTGAGGAGCGGGAGGAGCTGGCCCACCGAGCTGAGACGGAGGAAGTACCTGCGGAGGATCGAGGCGATCCAACCGGCTATTAATGGAGGTAAGCTGATTAAGAATTACCTGCTGTTGGTGAACAATTAAGTCCACCTGAGCCTCGAGATTGGAGAGTCGGCGTACGTACCCGCTGTTCGCTGGGCCGCTGTGCTGGAGCCGTACTGACATGATTTCTGGCCCAGGAAACACGCACACAGGCTCCGGTGAGATTTAAGAGTTTATTCAACAGCAGGCGTATGGATGAATGAGTGGGAAATGTGAATGTAGTCCTGGGGACAGGAGAGCACCGAGGGCAGAACAGACCCCGTACAGCCAGGCAACCCTGAGGACAGAACAGAGAGCAGGGGCTAAGCAATTGTCACAGCAAGGTGGTGAAAGTAAAAGTATGGCTTACTTGCAGATGTACTGGTGGCTGGCGTTGACAAGGGAAGCTCCCACCTGGGAGACAGCGCCCAGCTGCGCTCGATGCAGTGAGGATGAGAGGAAAGGCGATGAAAGGAATTTCCGCCGCCAGGAGGGTCCACCTGTGCACAGGGGAATAACTGAGGAGAACAGGTAAGAATACCTTACTTGAGGGCGATGACTAGCGGCGTTGGCCGAGAGGAGTAGGCGAACGCAGAGCTTGAGCGTGGAGAAGAGCTGACGGCTCCAGACCGAGGCTGCGGGCAGAGCAGGTTAAATAGTGGCAGCCTGATGAAGCCCAGGTGTGCGCACGGCTGGAGCAGATGACAGGCGGGAGCGAGTTGTGACAGCGGCCATGTCCCGCTACTAGAGCGCCTTCAGAGAGATTAGCATGATGTTGTTTAATGAGATGTGGCTAACAGAACAAGCAACAGATGCTAACATCAAACTGGAGGGTTTCTACGCAATACGGGCAGACCGGACACCAGACAGTGGGAAGGCAAGGGTTAGAGGAGGAGTGATAATGTATGTGAATAACAGATGGTGTAAACCTGGGCACATCTCAGTTCAGGAGCAACACTGCAGCAAAGACACTGAGTTGCTAGCTGTTAGCATGTGACCTGTATACCTCCCTAGGGAATACTCACAGGTGATCTGCATTGTTGTTTATGCAAATCCGTCTGCGAACGCTGGGGCAGCGTGTGACATCATCCACTCAGTTACTTGCAGGCTTCTGACAAAACACCCAGATGCTGTCCTCATCTCGCATGATTTTAACCATATTTCACTGTCCTCCATTCTGCCCAGGTTCATCCAGTATGCCACGTGCCACACCAGGGACAGTAAAACACTGGACTTATTCTATGCAAATACTAAGGAGGCGTACACCTCATCGCCACTCCCCCCCTAGGGAGATCGGATCACGACTTGGTTCACCTCCTGACGGTGTACAAACCCCTAGTACACAGACAACCTTCGGTTACGCGCATGGTGAAAGTATAGTCTGAGGAGGCAATGGATGCTCTAAAGGACTGTCTTGAAATCACTGCCTGGGAGTAGCTCTGCGATCCACATGGTGAGGATATTGACGGCCTCACTCACACCATCACAGACTACATCAACTTCTGTGTGGACAACACCGTATCCACCAAGACCATATGGTGTTGCTCAAACAACAAACCCTGGATCAACTCCGAGATAAAGT
The DNA here is from genome assembly GCA_020510985.1 of Pholidichthys leucotaenia. Taxonomy (NCBI): domain Eukaryota; kingdom Metazoa; phylum Chordata; class Actinopteri; order Cichliformes; family Pholidichthyidae; genus Pholidichthys; species Pholidichthys leucotaenia. The sequence continues at coordinate 115,229,190 of CM035842.1, read as the reverse complement.
CCCTACTGAGAGAAAAGAAAAGGATCTTCAGGTCGGGGAGTAGGGAGAAGCTGAAGTTTGTACAGAGGGAGCTAAAGAGGAAGATCAGAGAAGTCAAGGACAGCTTCAGGAAGAAGATGGAGGACAAGCTGCAACAGAGCGACATTGGCGGGGTCTGAAGAAGCCTCAAAACCATCTCTGGGCTCCAGAATACCTCCTCCCAGGCCACAGGGGGCAGGGAGTGGGTGAACAATCTGAACCTGTTTTTTAACAGGTTTGACCAACCGCCCTCCCCTCCGCCTACACTCCAACCACTGCTGCCTCTACCATCATCTAGACCTACTGTTCACCCCCCTCCACCAACACCCCCCCCCCCCACTCCCAGCACACAGCCCTCCAGCCCCAACCTGACCCTCACTAAGACCCAGGTGAGGGCAGAGCTGAGGAAGATCAAGGCGAGGAAGGCCTCGGGTCTGGACTACATCAAGTCCTGCACAGACCAGCTGTGTGGGATTTTGGAGCACATCTTCAACCTGAGCGTGAAGCTGGGGAGGGTACCACAGCTGTGGAACACATCTTGTGTGGTACCCGTACCAAAGACTTCCCACCCCGGAGACTTGAACAGCTACAGACCAGTGGCCCTCACTTCTCACCTGATGAAGACCCTGGAGAGACTGATCCTTGCCCACCTCTGTCCCCTCGTGGGACCAGCAATGGATCCACTCCAGTTCGCCTACCAGCATGGCATCAGCATGGAGGATGGGGTGATCTTCCTCCTACACCCTTCCCTGTCACACCTGGAGAAGCCTGGGAACACAGTGAGGATCATGTTCTTTGACTTCTCCAGTGCTTTCAACACCATCCAACCAGTGATCCTGAAGGACAAGCTACTATGCACAGGGGTGGACCAGCACCTGTTATCGTGGATCCTAGACTATCTCACAAACCGGCCACAGTTTGTGAGAACCCAGGATTGTGTGTCCGACATGATCATCTGCAGTACGGGGGCTCCCCAGGGAACAGTTCTGACTCCCTCCTGTTCACTCTTTATACTGCAGACTTCTCACACAACACAACACACTGCCATCTACAGAAGTTCTCTGACGACTCTGCGATCGTCGGCCTCATCCCCGACGGAGATGAAGTTGAGTACAGAGGACTTATCCAGGACTTCGTGGACTGGTGCCATCGGAACTGCCTCCAGATCAATGCGAGGACAACTAAGGAACTGGTGGTGGACTGCAACAAGCGAGGACAATCTCTCACAGCACCAGTAAACATCCAGGGAACAGACATTGAGATGGTGACATCCTACAAGTACCTGGGTGTTCATTTGAACAATAAACTAGACTGGTCACACAATACCGACGCACTCTACAAGAAGGGACAGTGCAGGCTGTTCATACTAAGGAGGCTCAGGTCTTTGACTTTGACTTGACTTTTGGTGTACAAGGGGTGCTCCTGAAGACCTTCTACGATTCGGTGGTGGCATCAGCCATCACATTTGGAGTGGTCTGCTGGGGCAACGGCATCACAGCAGCCGACAGGAAGAGACTGAATAGACTGATCAAGAAAGCTAGCTCTGTCCTGGGGCAGTGCCTCAACCCAGTGGAGGAGATGGGAGAGAGGAGGTTGGTGGCTAAGCTGTCATCTCTGCTGGAGTCCGAGTCCCACCCTATGCAGGACATGCTGAATGCACTGAGGAGCTCATTTAGCAGTAGGCTGCATCATCCTCGGTGCGCTACCGAGAGGTTTCGCAGGTCCTTTCTACCTACAGCTGTCAGACTTTATATCCTAAGCAGGGCTGCTCACAGAGATCGTAAAAAAAACCTTTACGACCTCATAAGTATTGAATGCAAAAGACGCAACAAACTTGCACAATCATGGTCCCTTCCATTATACAACTAGGACAACATCAATCGCTACGGAGGGTGACAACTAGGCTGATTCAAATACAAAATATACTGTATGGGTACATATTCATACTATGTGGGGCAACTGAATAGACCATTATGCTGTTTATTGCATCAAGCTACAATGCTCCATGCTGTGTATATATATTTATGTGTACACACGTGGACAAAATTGTTGGTACCCCTCTGTTAATGAAAGAAAAACCCACAATGGTCACAGAAATAACTTGAATCTGACAAAAGTGGTAATAAATAAAAATTCTATGAAAATTAACCAGTGAAAATCAGACAGTGCTTTTGAATTGTGGTTCAACAGAATTACTTTAAAAAACAAACTCATGAAACAGGCCTGGACAAAAATGATGGTACCCCTAAAAAAGATTGAAAATAATGTGACCATAGGGACATGTTCAACCAAGATGTGTCCTCTAATTAACATCACAGGTGTCTACAAACTTGTAATCAGTCAGTCGGCCTATTTAAAGGGTGACAAGTAGTCACTGTGCTGTTTGGTGACATGATGTGTACCACACTAAACATGGACCAGAGGAAGCAAAGGAGAGAGTTGTCTCAGGAGATTAGAAAGAAAATTATAGACAAGCATGTTAAAGGTAAAGGCTATAAGACCATCTCCAAGCAGCTTGATGTTCCTGTGACTACAGTTGTACATATTATTCAGAAATTTAAGATCCACGGGACTGTAGCCAACCTCCCTGGACGTGGCCGCAGGAGGAAACTTGATGAAAAATGGAAGAGACGGATAATACGAATGGTAACAAAAGAGCCCAGACCAACCTTTAAACACATTCAAGGTGAACTCCAAGGTCAAGGTACATCAGTGTCAGATCGCACCATCTGTCGCTGTTTGAGCCAAAGTGGACTTCATGGGAGACGACCAAGGAGGACACCACTGTTGAAAACAAATCATAAAAAAGCCAGACTGGAATTTGCCAAACTGCATAATGACAAGCCACAAAGCTTCTGGGAGAATATCCTATGGACAGACAAGACAAAACTGGAACTTTTTGGCAAGGCACATCAGCTCTATGTTCACAGATGCAAAAATGAAGCATACCAAGAAAAGAACACTGTCCCTACTGTGAAACATGGAGGAGGTTCTGTTATGTTCTGGGGCGGCTTTGCTGCATCTGGCACAGCGTGTCTTGAATCTGTGCAGGGTACAATGAAATTTCAAGACTATCAAGGTATTCTAGAGAGAAATTTGCTGCCCAGTGTCAGACAGCTTGGTCTCAGTCGCAGGTCATGGGTCTTGCAACAGGATAATGACCCAAAACACACAGCTAAAAAGACCCAAGAATGGCTAAGAGCGAAATATTGGACTATTCTAAAGTGGCCTTCTATGAGCCCTGATCTAAATCCTATTGAAGATCTGTGGAAGGAGCTGAAACATGCCGTCTGGAGAAGGCACCCTTCAAACCTGAGACAACTGGAGTAGTTTGCTCATGAGGAGTGGGCCAAAATACCTGCTGAGAGGTGCAGAAGTCTCACTGACAGTTACAGAAATCGTTTGATTGCAGTGATTGCCTCAAAAGGTTGTGCAAGAAAATATTAAGTTAAGGGTACCATCATTTTTGTCCAGGCCTGTTTCATGAGTTTGTTTTTTAAAATAATTCTGTTGAACCACAATTCAAAAGCATTGTCTGATTTTCACTGGTTAATTTTCATAGAATTTTTATTTATTACCACTTTTGTCAGATTCAAGTTATTTCTGTGACCATTGTGGGTTTTTCTTTCATTAACAGAGGGGTACCAACAATTTTGTCCATGTGTGCACATATGTATATTCACTGCTCTTATACAGTCAGGCCCAGAAATATTTGGACAGTGACACAAGTTTTGTTATTTTAGCTGTTTACGAAAACATATTCAGGATACAATTATATAATCAATATGGACTTAAAGTGCAGACTCTCAGCTGTAATTTGAGAGTATTCATATCCAAATTGGAGCAAGGGTTTAGGAATTACAGCTCTTTAATACGTAGCCGCCCCTTTTTCAAGGGACCAAAAGTAATTGGACAATTGATTCAGAAGGCTGCAAAAAAAAAAAAAAAAAATAACAAGGCTGCATGGGCTCTTCCCTCGTTAACCTGTCATCAGTTAAGCAGTTTAAAGGTCTGGAGTTGATTCCAGGTGTGGCGTTTGCATTTGGAAGCTGTTGCTGTAAACACACAACATGCGGTCAAAGGATCTCTCAATGGAGGTGAAACAGACCATTCTGAGGATGAAAAAAAAGGAGAAATCCATCAGAGAGATAGTAGAAATGTTAGGAGTGGCCAAATCAACAGTTTGGTACATTCTGAGAAAAAAAGAGTGCACTGGTGAGCTTGGGAACTCAAAAAGGCCTGGACGTCCACGGAAGACAACAGTGGTGGATGATCGCAGAATCCCTTCACAACATCCACTCAAGTGAAGAACACTCTCCAGGAAGTAGGTGTATCAGTATCTAAGTCTACCATAAAGAGAAGATTTCATGAGAGTAAATACAAAGGATTCACCACACAGATTCACAAGGTGCAAACCATGAATCAGCCTCAAAAATAGAAAGGTCAGACTTAACTTTGCCAAAAAACACCTGAAGAAGCCAGCCCAGTTCTGGAACAGCATTCTTTGGACAGATGAGACTAAGATCATCCTGTGCCAGAATGATGGGAAGAAGAAAGTTTGGAGAAGAATTGGAACAGCTCATGGTCCAAAGCACACCACATCTTCTGTAAAACGTGGTGGAGGCAGTGTGATGGCATGGGGATGCATGGCTTCCAATGGCACTGGGTCACTTGTGTTTATTGATGATGTGACAAAAGACAGAAGCAGCCAGATGAATTCTGAGGTGTATAAGGATATACTTTCTGCTCAGATTCAGCCAAATGCAGCAAAGTTGATTGGACGGCGCTTCACAGTACAGATGGACAATGATCCAAAACATACTGCAAAAGAAACCCAGGAGTTTTTTAAAGCAAAGAAGTGGAATATTCTGCAATGGCCGAGTCAGTCACCAGATCTCAACCCAATCGAGCATGCATTTCACTTGCTCAAGACAAAACTTAAGGCAGAAAGACCCCCAAACAAGCAACAACTGAAGACAGCTGCAGTAAAGGCCTGGCAAAGCATCACAAAGGAGGAAACCCAGCGTTTGGTGATGTCCATGGGTTCCAGACTTCAGGCAGTCATTGCCTGCAAAGGATTCTCAACAAAATATTGAAAAGTAACATTTTACTTAGGGTTGTATTTATTTGTCCAATTACTTTTGAGCCCCTGAAATGAGGAGCGTTCGTATAAAAATAGCTACAATTCCTACATGTTTAATCATATATTTTTGTTCAGCCCCTTGAATTAAACCTTAAAGTCTGCACTTCAATTCCATTGTAGCTGTTTCATTTCAAATCCAATGTGGTGGCATGCAGAGCCCAAATCATGAAGATTGTGTCACTGTCCAAATATTTCTGGGCCTAACTGTATCTTATCTTCTAAATTATTGCTCTGAGTGTTGCTATCTCTGTGCTGTTGCAATCCTGGAATTTCCCCACTGTGGGACTAATAATTGCTTATCTTATCTTGTCTTATGTTGTTCACTTCGGAGTTTAGAACTCCTGTGTTTTCATTACCTCCTGAGATTCAAATCTCTGAGTTGTAATTACCTCCTGAGGTTAAGGTGCCTGTGTTATCATTACCTCCTGAGTTCAAAGTGTCCATGTGGTCATCTCTTGACTTTACAGTTCCTATTTTGCTATCTCCTGAGTTTAGTTTAGTTTAATGTTTATTTGAAAGGGACAAAACATATGAATGAACATTAATACAAATGTAAGTATGCCAGATTTAGCAGTACTGCTAAGTTGCATCTGTAATTCCCCGGTGGGTCACAAAAACGCATAAACAATCATACACGAGAAAAATAACTGCAATAAAACTGTACAAAGGGGATATGCTAAAGTGCAAGAGTTAAAGTGTTACAAAACAAGACATTCAAATGTCACACGAGTGAAGTACTGCATATGTGTACACATACATGCATCCAGGCACCTCACAGCAACAAGAGACAGCAGCAAACGAGAGGTGGGGCCAATGTGTGTGACGCACAGGTGCATATGTATATATGCGTATGCCGCAGAGCAACCACTATTTATAGGTACAGTTTTGGTTGTTTAAAAGCCAATTTTTACAATGTGTCTTAAAAGTGTTTAGTGTGGAACGTTCTGTGATTGCAGGTGGTATGTTATTCCAGATCTTGGTGCCCCTCACTGATAGCACAGATTGAGCAAATGTGGTGCATTTGTGGGGGACCTCACAGTCTCCTCTAGTGATTGCTCTGGTGGTTGTACCGGTGACAGTTCTTCAACTAAGAACTGTCACCGGTTCTTCAACCGGTTCTTCACACCCCACCCCACCCCGGAGGTGGGGGGGGTGGTGGTACATAGCCATTTAATATCTTATAAATTGAACAGGCAAATCTGAGATTTTTATGATTTTCAAAATACACAAGATTGAATTTTTTGTAAATGTTCCAGCAATGATATGTGGGATCTTTCTTGTCAAGGATTTTTATGGCTTTTTGTATAAAGATTCAATGGGTTTGGTTATGGTTACACCAGTGAGTGACCAGTTGGTAAAACAGTAATCGATGTGTGAGAAGATCATTGCATGCAGAAACATTTTGGCTGCATTAACTGTCAGCGATGGTCTAATTTGTTTAAAATTTCTTAGATTGACTTTGATTATGTTTGAGATTTTTTTGATGTGTTTTTTAAAGGTTAGTGAGGAGTCTAAAATCACACTGAGGTACTTAAATTCCTTGACTAGTTGCAGATCCTCCTCTTTTAAGAAGATGTTCGAGTTTTTAATATTTGATTGTTGTTTGGTGGACATCATGCAAAGTTTTTTTTAGTGTTTAGTAGGAGACATGAGTTATTCAGCCAGTCATGGATTTGGGTCATCACTACTGTAAGAATACAGGCGGCATCTTGGGTGTTTTTTGCAGGTGTGAATATTACCATGTTATCTGCATACGTATATGAATGTTTCTGCATGCATTTGGTAGATCATTTATGTATAGGGAGAATAATATTGGTCCAAGTATGGAGCCTTGTGGGACACCCATTTGACATTTCAAATATGGTGATTTGACACTGTTGATCATTACACATTGTTGTCTGTCGGTTAGATAGGAGTTCATCCATTTGATAGCATGTTATGAAAAATTAAACTGAGTAAGTTTGGTTAAAAGGATGTTGTGGTCAACGGTGTCAAACACCTTCAGATCTAAAAATGCAGCACCTACACAATTGCACTTATCTAAGAAAGATTTAGTTTTCTCTTGGAACAAGATTATTGCAGACTCTGTTGAGTGGTGGGCACGGAACCCAAACTGTGCGTGATGCAGGGGGGTGTTTCCTTAAGGCTGCGTGTCCACAAAACGTGTTTTTTCAGCTCTGGGTGGCTATTTTCCTTTCATTCTCTATGTAGTCCAGCATTTACAGTGCTGAGCACCCACGGCGCTGAAACGCTATCGGCAGTGGCCGTTTTTTGTCGCGGCACTCAGGGCGCTCAGAGTTGAAAAAAGCTCAACTTTTCAGAGACTGCAGCTGAGCTTGTCAGTGTCAGACCTTAAGCAGACAATCAGAACTGCTGCGTGGGCGGGACATAGGACGCCAGTACTAGTCTGTACTCAGACTCCTGCTTTCCGTGTCATTATATTTTACATCCAGAGCTGCTAGAAAACATTTCCTGTCCATTGTTATTTAGAGACTGCTATTAAAAAAATCTGTAGAAAGTCTGGCAATAGGAAAAGCGAGAGTGATGAGCTGAGAGTGACAAGCTGTTGCTGGGATACAGGGCACAGACTTTTTCTCCCCCCAGAGCGTGAGCACAAACGCTGAAAAAAAAATGCTCAGGGCCGTCAGGTGACAAAAAAACACGTTTTGTAGACATGCAGCCTATTTCAAGATTTTCACATAATAGTGTGGCCACCCATTTTTCAATTATTTTGGAAATGACAAGTAAGATGCTGATTGGTCTCTAGTTGTTTACTGTATATCAATTTTTCTTCCTGTTTTGAAAATTGGTCTGACCACTCCTACCTTCCAAGCAGTTGGGACAACAGCATGTTTGATTGACAGATTGATTAGATGAGCAATTGGACAAATGAGAGATTCTTTATTTTCTTTTAGAAATTTGGTGTAAAGACCATGTTCATCTGTTGCTTCTGAGCTCTTCAAGCTGATGATATTTGCGACTTCCTTTTCAGTTATTTCTAATATATCAAAAACTGGTTGTGAGGGATTAACAGGACTGGAATTATGATCAGTTGGATTAAATGAGTTGGATATTTCTAGCACAGAGTTTATGAAAAAGTTATTAAACTCTGTAGCAATGACCGTGGGATTCTGTACCAATTAGTTAATATTAAGTTCCAAGTCTCCGTTGTTTTTTTTGTTCTGTTTATTGGTCAGTTTGTTAATATTATTCCAAATTTTTTGCCTTCTCCTTTTGCATTTTCAGTAATGGTTATAAAAAAGTTTGCCTTCGCCTTCCTCATGGTTTGTGTTACCTTATTTCTGGAAGACGTAAATATTTGCCTGTCTGTTGTTAAACCTGTTTTTAGGGCTATTTTAAGAAACTGATCTCTGGTCTTCATTAGCTGTAGACATTTGGAGTTGAGCCATGGTAAACTGATTCTTTTTCTGTTATTTCCTTTTTTTGAAAATACCACTCTAACCTCTTTGATTTTTGTTATAAAAAAATTCATTGCTGTGATTTATGTCATTTGAGGAGGCGATTTTCTTCCATTCAATTTCATTTATTGACATTGTTTTGCTTTGTTGGTGGTTTTTGGGATTATATAATTTATTGTGTTACCTGATGATTTCTTAAATTGATTCGAAAGCCGTTTCCATGGAAGTTTTTTTGTTGCTCGTATAATATTGTGGTCAGTCATGTCATGAACGCCCCTCCGGGGCAATAACGAACTCAGATGCTTAACCACAGTGAGGCAATTTTTATTGGGAAAACATGCACATAACAGTCAAAAACACAATGCATCCCAACATGGACAAAAATGCAATAAAGGAGACTTACACAAGGCTGAGAGCAGGAATGCTCTGGAAAGAACGGAGGGGGGAAGCTGACCGTGGAACTAGATCTAGCCTGAACATTAGCGAGGCTGCAACAGCAACTGAGTGAACAGGCATGGAATAAATACTAGCCAGAGATGGGATACAGGTGTGCGAGTAGAGCTGGAAGTACAGATTATTACCTGCCCTCAGCTGCTAGCAGAGAGACGCAGCGCTGAGGGCTGAGAGAGAGAGAGAGAGAGAGACAGAGAGAGAGAGAGACTTTGACTTTTAAAAAATGCCTTTATTGCACAATTCAAAAAAATGTAAGCGCACCAACATCATTCCACCAAGTGTCTCACATTGGAAAAAGTGCAAACATAAGTCCCCCCCCCACACACACACAACACAGAGTATTCCTTGCAGTCCACCTATTCCACATTGCCAGTGGCAGTAGTGCGAGTCCTCCTCGTAGTCCGTGCAAAGACAAGCCAGAGGCCCCCAGTTCTTAAGCAAGGCCAAGTCCCCTTCCTCCGGCAGCAGAGATAGCGCTGCGCGGCCGCAGCCAGTTCCGTTGCACGTCCCAGAGACAGTTTCCTCATCTCAGATGGATTGTAGTCCTTAGACCATGCGGGATTTTCAAGCAAGTCATCTGTGCAGCAGGCTCGTCCAGATTGTAGAAAGAAAACGATGCGGCATCCATGCCCTGCAAGTAAAGATCCAGTTCCGTGACAGTCAATTACAGTCAATTAGAAACGTCATATAAAAGTCTGATCAAACAATATCCCAAAAATGTGTAAAACAGGCAGAGGAACGACTGCCATTTATTCCTCCTGTCGGGCGCGCTTGACCCCTGTTCTCCCTGCTGCTTTACGCAGGGCTGTCAGGTGTTTCTTGAGGCGAAAACGTTTCCTTTCATCCAGGAGGTCAAGACCAACCTGCCTTCTTAGCACATCAACAGACTTAATGAATTTATCAGTGTCACTGAAGTAGTCAGTGACTTTAATGGCCTTGTTATAGGTTTCATCCAGAAAAGCATTTATTTCTTCCAGTGAATACAAACTCGTGTTTGTACTGCATTTTGCCCCAATAGACTCAGTATTAGACACAGTGTCGGGATCAGATTCCATTTCTTCATCAGCACAACTCAGCTGACTGTTTGGTTCTCCTGGGCCAGTGGATTCATCATGGGCCACATTTTCCTGGACGCCACCCACAGCAGCTGACTGTCACTGTTCCATCCCCTGCTGTGAAATGGTAGCAGCCTCTGGAAGCACAGTCGCTGATGTCACACAGCGAGATTCTGACGCACCATCAGGTCGGTGATCCGTCTCCTGCTCCAAAATGGTAGCAGCTTCCGGAGGCACAGCCGCTGATGTCACACAGCGAGATGATTGTGACGCACCATCAGTGACATTTTGGGCGCCATCACCAGCGACGCTCCCGGCCGTAAGCTGGGCCGCGGGCGCCACAGCCAGGCCGTCCACAGACACAGCGGCAGGCTCCGGAGCAGGGCCGGCGGAAGGCCCCGCAACGTCGTCCGCAGCTGCGGCGTGAGCGGAGGGCTCGCCGCCGGCACCATCCGCGGCTCCATCAGGGCCCTCCGCCCGCTGCCTGTGTGGACAAGCGAACCGTTTATGGCCCACGTCTCCACATTCAAAACACTTCATCTGTCCCGAGCTCGCATACACCATATAAGATCCGTCCCCGTGCTTGACCCTGAAGGAGACTTCCAGAGTCTGAGTGGGCGAGTCGAGAAACATGAACACCTGTCGCCTGAGTGATTTCACATGTTTGAACTTGGCGGCCTTGCATCCCAAAGGCAGAGTTATAAACGGGCCCGCAAACTTCCCAAATCTGCGGAGCTCCGTTGCCAACTGCTCGTCAGTGATGAAAGGTGGAACACCTGAGACGGTGATTCTCGTTGATGGGACAGATAAGGGGGACACCTGTACATACGTTTCCCCGATAACCACACCGCTTACAATCAGGGTGTGGACATCGTCTTCAGCTGCCAGAAACACAACCACAGCTCTATTCATTCGGGAAGCAAAGCAGACCGCGTCAGGGCCCACCTGCTCGGCCACAGCCTCTAGGACCTCCTCCACCGTAACAGCGCTGTCCGGGGGAACGATCCTCACCCCCTGGTGGAGAGATGGAGGTGGCTTTCCCAAGGCCACCATCCTCCACCCAAAAAAACAAAAACTGGAAAAGCGGCCAGTAGTATAAAACGGAAAAAAAGTCCAAACAAACCACGGAGTTCCCTATTTCCACCCTCCTCCTTTGGCCGCCGGAAACAGAGAGAGAGAGAGAGAGAGAGGAAAGGCGAGAGGCAGAAAAGAACACAATTACTCACAGATGAGGGGAAATGGGTGTCTGGAGGAAAGAACTGGTGAGAAAGGGGAAGACTCTGTCACTCCCCAAACAATACACAAACATGGCCCAAAAACTAATGACAACAAATCAAACTAGGAAATAAAGTGAGAATCTGAACTCAGGGAAATTCAGAGTTCAGATACATGACAAGACAGTCCTGTTAAAAGGTTATAAGTCTGGGAGATTCTTTGAGGTCTATTTGTAAAAAGTAAATCAATTTTGGTTTTTGACTGGCTTGTGACTCTGGTTGGTTTATCAATTAATTGAGTTAGGTTGTAGTGATCCGTTGTGGGAATGTGCAAATGATGAGACAGATTTCTCTCAAGGCAGCTTTATTCACATTCACCAACATCTCAAAGAAGAAAGAGGACATCGCAGGAAACTCTCGTCCTTAAATACCAGGACTCTCACAGTTTACAAGTCACATTGCATCACAAGTCACATTGCATTATAATCGCCAGTAACAATGCCTCTCCTCTTTAATCCTCTAATATCACCCCCACAGTCTCAGGCCCTGCATACCAAAGCTAACACCTTCACAGCTTCCTGTTATCTCCAAGGAAACTCTGTCTTTGTTCTTATCTAAAATGTGAGGCCTTACATCAGTCACAAAAGTAGGTCACATATGTGTGGCCACACCCCCCCCCCAAACATTTTAGAACGAACAGGAGAATAACAGTATGCATGCCGTGATAGAATCAATACACATCAGTCCGCATGCTGTCTAGGCTTCAGTCTCCTGCCGTATCTGCTGTAGCCCGGATTCCACGTCTCCGCGGCGCTATCACGCTGGGGGGTTGCCGTCTGGGGGTGAAAACCTTATGTCAGTCCCTGCGGGTGTTCTGGGGAAACATTACTCTGTGAAGCTCCCCGTGGGGGTCTACCTCGCTGCGGGGTCCTTGCCAACAGCACTTGCTCATCCGCCACCACAAAAGCGGGTTTGAGTCTGTTTATGCCAACTTTTTCTTCCCTACCCCCCAAATCTAGCAAAAACTGCTTGTCCCCTGTTTCCAACACTCTGAACGGTCCGTCATAAGGTGGTCGCAGTGGGGGTCGATGTGCATCGTGTCTGACAAAAACAAACTCTGCGTTCTTCAAAGCTTTAGGCACAAAAACGCGCGGAAAACTGTGGTGCACGGGGCCGGGCAGCGTGCTTGATTCTATGCTACTCCGCAACAGCTGAGACGGGGAGGTGTCTGGCGCAGGGTTATCTGGGAGAAACTCCCCAGGCAGCCGAAGTGGTTGCGCAAACACGAGCTCTGCTGGGGAGGCTTCTAAGTCCTCTTTAGGCACAGAATGCAACCCCAATAAAATCCACGGTAACTTGTCTACCCAATTTGCATCCATCAGTGACGCTCTGAGAGCTGCTTTCAATGACCTATGAAAACGTTCGCATAACCCATTAGCCTGCGGATTGTACGCGGTTGTGCGGTGAATTGTGACACCCAGGTTGCGGGCCATTGTCGACCAAAGTTCGGACACAAATTGAGGGCCTCTGTCGGACATAATGTCCGACGGAACTCAGAAACGCGCCACCCAAGCTGTTAAAAATGCTCGCGCCATCTCCTCGGCCGTGGTTGATGCCAGTGGAACCACTTCAGGCCAGCGCGTGGTGCGGTCCACCATCGTCAGAAGGTGTGTGCACCCCTGTGATGGCGGGAGGGGGCCCACGAGGTCCACATGAACGTGATCGAACCTCTTGGCCGGAATGTGAAACGGCTCCAAAGGAGCCCTCGTGTGCCTGTGTACTTTGGCTCGTTGACACGCCGTGCAGGCTGCTGCCCACTCTTTAACTTGTTTGCGAAGACTCAGCCACACGAATTTCTCTCCTACCATTTTGACCGACGCGCGCACTCCCGGGTGCGCCAAAGAATGAATCGAATCAAAAACGCGGCGGCGCCACGCGGCCGGTACTACTGGACGCGGCCGTCCAGTGGAGACATCGCAGATTAGGGGGGGCATACCGTCTTGCAGTACCCTGTTCTCCAGCCTTAACCCTGTTGGTCCAGACTGGAGTGCGCGCACATCCGCATCACTAAGCTGCTCCGCGGCCATGGCTGCGTAATCTATTCCTACGCTGACTGGGGCCGCCACGGCGCGCGAGAGGCAATCTGCCACTACATTCAGTTTGCCCGCCACATGCTGAATATCAGTGGTAAACTCTGAGATCACGGCCAGCTGTCTCTGTTGCCGGCCTGACCACAGTTCGGAAGCTTAGCCATCGCAAATGTTAGCGGCTTGTGGTCAACGAACGCGGTGAAACAGCGTCCTTCCAGCCAGAACTGAAAGTGGTGGATGGCCAAATGGAGATCCAGCAGCTCCCTGTCGAACGCGCTGTATTTACGTTCACTATCACGCAAGGTCCTGCTGAAAAAGGCGAGGGGCTGCCAAACCCCGGCTACATGCTGCTCCACGACCACCCCTATGGCCACATCTGACGCGTCAGTAGTGAGCGCTATGCGGGCCGTTGGGTCTGGGTGTGCCAACAACGCAGCATTTGCCAAGGCCGCTTTCACCTCCGAGAACGCTCGCTCACGCTCCAGGGACCACTCGACCTTATTCGCGGGTTTCTGTTTTTTGAGCACGGCATCCAGCGGTTGCATGAGTTGCGCCGCGTGGGGGAGAAAATGGTTATAAAAATTTGCCATTCCCAAAAACTCCTGTAATGCCCTGACCATCTGCGGCTGGGGAAAATTTGCTACCACGCGCACTTTGTCAGGAAGCGGGACCGCTCCTTCGGGGGAGATGCGGTGTCCTAAAAAATCGATCTGCGCCACCCCGAACTGACACTTCACTGGGTTGATTATTAGCCCATGATCTCCCAACCTCCGGAAAACTGTGGCTAGGTGGTTTTCGTGTTCGTCTTCGGACGCGCTGGCTACCAAAATATCGTCCAAGTAGACAAACACGAAAGGGAGATCGCGCAGCACCGCGTCCATCATGCGTTGGAACGTCTGTGCAGCCCCTTTAAGCCCGAATGGCATGCGCAAAAATTCGAATAGGCCAAATGGAGTTATTACCTCTGTTTTGGGTATGTCCTCAGCGTGCACTGGGACTTGGTGGTAACCGCGGACCAAATCTATCTCAGAAAAAACACGCGCCCCTGCCAAATGAACGGAAAAATCTTGGATATGCGGGATTGGGTAACGGTCGTGCGCTGTAGTGTTGTTTAACCTGCGGAAATCCCCGCAAGGTCGCCACGAGCCGTCAGCCTTCGGGACCATGTGTAGCGGGGAAGCCCATGGGCTGTTTGAATGCCTGATTATGCCCAACCTCTCCAGGTTGGCGAACTCCTCGCGCGCTATGGCCAGTTTAGCTGCGTCCAAGCGCCGAGCTTTTGCAAAAACGGGTGGTCCGGTAGTGGTAATAAAATGTTCCACCCCGTGTTTAGCGACGGTTGCCGAAAATGTGGGGACCGTGAGTGCTGGGAACTGAGTGAGCAGTGTGTGGAACTTACTGCTTGCAGCTGTGACGTTGGCTTGTGTTGTTGGCGGGGCCACTCGCGCTGTACAGGGAATAGAATCAAAAGAAAGTGCATTAACCAGGCGCCTGTTAGCGAGATCAACCAACAAACCATGTGAGCACAAAAAATCAGCCCCCAACATATTGAAATTCACTGCTGCTATAACAAAAGTCCACTCAAATGTACGGCCGTGTAGAGACAGAAGCAGAGTCCTCTCACCAAAGGTCTTAATCTCCGAGCCATTCGCTGCTGCCACCCCGGGACCTCTGGAACCTGCTAGCCTGTCCGCGTAGGAAGGTGTGATGAAACTCAACTGGGAGACTGTGTCCACGAGGAAATTCCTCCCCGAACGTGCGTCCAACAAGTAGAGCAGATTGTTCTCCTCCCCGAGGGCCGCGGCTGCTACCAACCCCCAGTCTTGGAACTGGCACGGTGGTACACATTTGTGTGCCCTCTCTGCGAAGCGGCGATGGTAGAAACAAAGAGCGTCTGATCCGCGTTCCCTGGCCCCCGCCGCCGCCGTCGTCGGTGGGTCTGCAACTGCTGCCCCTGGCCCCCTGCCATCTCTGGTCGTCGCGCCGAGTTCCGCTGCTGCGGCCGTGGCCACGCACTGTCTGCTGGCGTTGACAATTCGCTGTGCCTCCCGGGCCAGCGCGCGGTAGTCCCGCTGGGCCAACAACGGCGAACTGGTCAGGGTCGCTCTCGTCGCTGACGGTAGGGTCCTGAGGAAGAGGTGGGTAAAGATGAAGTGGCCGCCGTCCGAGCCTTTCAACCTCAACATCTTCTCCATCAGGTTAACGGGCGTGTCATCTCCCAACTCAGTCAGCGCCAGGAGTCTCTCTGCTCGCTCCTCAACCGAGGGGGTGAAGTGCTGGATGAGTGCAGCCTTCAACACGTTGTATTTGTTGCTGTCTGGCGGCTGCTCGATAAGGCTCTCCACATGCTGGGCCGTGTAGTTGTCCAGTTTTGCGACCACATGGTAGAATTTTGTGTCGTCTACCGATATCCCCCGGAGGTTGAACTGTGCCTCAACCGCATGGAACCAGGAACGCGGATTGTTCTGCCAAAAGTCCGGTAGCTGGACCGTAGCGGCATTCGCTTGGCTGGGGGCTCCTGACGAGGCTGGCCCCGGGGAATTCTCCTCTCGCTGCATGCTACGTCTTGGGTCACCAGTGTGGGAATGTGCAAATGATGAGACAAATTTCTCTCAAGGCAGCTTTATTCACATTCGCCAACATCTCAAAGAAGAAAGAGGACATCACAGGAAACTCTCGTCCTTAAATACCAGGACTCTCACAGTTTACAAGTCACATTGCATCACAAGTCACATTGCATTATAATCGCCAGTAACAATGCCTCTCCTCTTTAATCCTCTAATATCACCCCCACAGTCTCAGGCCCTGCATACCAAAGCTAACACCTTCACAGCTTCCTGTTATCTCCAAGGAAACTCTGTCTTTGTTCTTATCTAAAATGTGAGGCCTTACATCAGTCACAAAAGTAGGTCACATATGTGTGGCCACACCGTAATGATTTTTAGATTTTTTGTTTTTTGTTTTTTATCATTCCAGTTTATATTAAAATCACCCAATAAGATTAATTTATTTTTAAGATTGCACTGATTAAGAAGCACTTTAAATTGGTCATAAAAATCTGCTTTAGAGGAGGATTTGCAGTATGAACAAATAACAGAGAAGGTCATATTGGCTGGAAACTTAATGTTAACACCTACACATTCTAGATTCATATCTTTTGACCATTCAATCTGAATACATTTTAAGGTGTCTTTTAACATTTTGTAGAACAACTCCTCCTTTTCCTTGTTCCCTGTCTTTCCTAAACACATTATTGCCAGGCATGGTAACAACAGTTTCAGGTGACGAGGATTATAACCATGTTTCAGACAGACCCATAAAGTCAGTATTGGAGTTTACCAGCAGATGTTCTAGTTGTTCACGTTTGGAGATCATACTCCGTACATTTAAGTGCCCCCCTTTTTTTTAACTTTGAGGGTCCCAAATTCGTTTTGCCTGGTTCAGGGTTTGAAAAACTTTTAGTGATCTATGTTTTTTTAACACAGGATTTCTCTGATGAGTTTTACACTCACCACCGGCTGGTTGTTGTGTTGCTGCTGTTTTGGAGTCTATGTGCTGGGCTGCTGCTGCCACAGAAACCGACTCAGCAGCAGCGGCTGGCCGTCTGGTGATGTGGGTTCTCCGTTGCACCATGGTGAGGAGGACATGTTGCTGTGCTGCAGGGACAGGGGTTGACTGCCAGTCCATCCCAGCTCTGTTCCGCTGTTGGGCCGTGACCACTCCATCAGGTTGTCCTGCCACGATGGTGTTGGTGGGCTGCAGGGCTGCAGCGGTGCAAGTTGGTGCTGGTCGCCTTAGCGCAGCCAGTACCGGTAGTGTGTGTGATATTGATTCCGCTGGCGAAGGTGCTCGTGTCCATGCTGATCCAGTAAACGATTGTGGTCTCGATGCTTCTGCTGTTCATGGCAGAGTTAGCCACACTAGTCCTGTTGGCATTGGTGGCACCGTGGTGAGGAGGGTGCATTGTGCTACAAGGACGGGGGTTGATCGCCAGTCCATTCCGGCTCTATTCCTCTGTTGGCCTGTGACGGCACCACCTGGCTGCTACACCACGGTGGTGTTGGTGGGCTGCAGGGTTGCGATGGTGCTAGTTGGTGTGGGCTGCCTTAGCATGGCCAGTACTGGTAATGTGTGTGGTATTAATTCCGCCGGCGATTGTGCTGCTTGTGTCCAGTCTGGTCCCATAAACAACTGAGGTCTCGTTGTCTCCGCTGATTATGGAGGCATTAACGGCGCTAGTCCTGTAGGCATTAAAGGCATCTGTCCTACATGCAGGTCCATGGCCACCAGTCCTGGGTTTGCTTCCATGTTGCCATTATCTCCTGAGTTAAGTGTCTGTATTATCTCCAGAGCCAAAAGCTATTGTGTCGTCTCCAGAGCAAAAAACTCCTATGTTATCTTCTGTGCAAAGAGTGCCACTGTTGCCATCTGCTGAGCTCAAAAATTCTATGTTGTTATCTCCTAAGCAAAAAGCTCCTATGTTATCTTTAGAGCAAGAAGCTCCCAGGTTGTTTTCTCCTGAGCAGAAGACTCCCATGTCTTCTTCTGAGTTTCAAGGTTCTATGTTGTCATCCCCAGAGTTTAAAAAGCTACTATATTACCACCTGAGTTTAGAGCCCTTGTGTTGTTGCCTCCTGAGCTCAGTCCTTGTTTACAACTGGCCCCTGAGCTCTGCACCCCTGCGACGCCTTATTCTTCCGTCCGGTGGCCCATGGACTTTGATCGGCCATGCTCATCCATCTGGTTCCCCTTGGACTTTGGCAAGCCATCTGACACACCCTGCTTATCCGTTCAGTGGACCTTGAACTTTGGTAGGCCACCCGACGCACCGTGTTCATTTGTCTGGTGTCCTTAGACTTTGGTAGGCTGCCCAATGTGTCATGTCCATCAGTCCAGTCGTCTAGGGACTTTGGCCGACAGTTTAACATAGCCTTAACATAGCCTAATTTTAGCCTTAGTTGAGGCAGCAATACCCAACGGTCCAGTAGAGAAACATTTACAGACTGGCTCTTTTAACTGCTGGGAGATGAGGAAGCAGCAGGTGCACCCAATCATGCAGATGCATGTAATCAGCTCCGCAGCCAGGAAACAGACAGAGGGAAACACACAGGAAGGGAGGGGGAGCACGCTCACCTGATCATCACAGTGCCCCCCCTCCCCCAAGGGGTGCCTCCTGGCATCCCTCCGGGCTTGTTAGATTGTGCCCGGTGGAAAGCTCAAACCATGCCCTTGTCGTAGAAGAATGATCCTGGGATCTATGACCTCTCCTCCAATCCATACCCTTCCCAATGAACAAGATGTTGCAGGCCCTGGCCCCGACGGCAGACATCCAAAATCCTCTGGATGGTGTAGGTGATATGGTCATTGAGGACCCGGGGTGGAGGAGTAGGCTTCGAAGGAGGACTGAGGGGGCTGACGGAGACAGGCTTTATCCAAGAAACATGGAAGATCGGGTGAATACGCAGTGATGACGGAAGCTCGAGCCGGACGGTGACATCATTGATGACCTCAGAAATGGGGAATGGACCCAGAAAGCATGGAGATAACTTCCTCAATTCTGTCTTCAGAGGCATCTGTTCTGCTGACAACCACACCCTCTGTCCTACAGAGTACTTGGGCACCAGTGCACATCTGCGATCAGCGTACAGATGGTTCCACTCGGCTGAGCGGAGGTGGGCAGCCCAGGTCAATTTCCAAATGTGCCGACAGCGATGAGCATGGGCCTGCACAGACGGCACAACTACCTCCCTCTCCGCCTTAGGAAGATGAGGTGGAGTATACCTAACAGAGGCCTCGAAAGGCATCAGTTCGGTGGCAGAAGAGACAGGAGAGTTCAGCACATACTCCACCAAGGTTAAATAAGAGCTCCAGGTAGTGGGGTTGCAGGAAGCCACGCACCGCAGGGTGGCCTCCAGGGACTGGTTGGCACACTCGACCTGACCATTATTCTGTGGGTGGTATCCAAATGTCAGGCTGATGGTGGTGCCGAGGGAGCAGCAAAAGGCCTTCCACACCTGGGACACGAACTACAGACCCCGGTCAGAAACAATATCCATTGGGATACCATGGAGGCGGATGATGTGGGAGGTAAAAAGGTTGACAGTCTCAGTAGCGGAAGGTGACTTAGTCAGGGGAACCAGATGAATAGATTTGTAGAAACGCTTTACAGTGGTGAGTATAACAGTATTACCTTGAGAGGAAGGGAGACCCGTGACAAAGTCCCAGGCTACGTGAGACCACGGGTGACTAGGAACAGGTAGGGAATAAAGGAGGCAGGCTGGAGGTGTGGGGTTAGATTTATTAGTGACACATACTTGGCAGGCTTTAACAAAGTCCCAAACATCAGCACAAAGTTTCGGCCACGAAAATACCCGTTGCAGCAACTCCACAGTCCATAAGATACCAGGGTGACAAGCGAAAAAACTGGTGTACCCCCATTGGATGACATCACTGTGGAAACCAGAGCAAACATACAAACGATTAGCCAGACCTCCCTCAGGGATGGGTTTGGACGACTGGGCCTGCCGGGCTCTCTGCTTGATTTCCCAAGAGAGGGCTCCAACAATACAGGAAGAAGGCAGGATAGATTCAGAGGAAGGGGAAGTAGTGAGAGAATCAGAAGAGGGAGGATGGTTGGAGGAGAACTGGTGAGAGAGAGCATCAGGTTTAATATTGCGGGAGCCAGAACAGTAAGTGATGGATAGATTGAACCTAAGAAAAAACAGAGCCTAATCGGCCTGTCTAGAATTTAACCTCCTGGCAGATCTTAGATACTCTAAATTTTTATGAATTGTCCAGACAATGATGGGATGAATGGCTCCCTCCAGCTAGTGCCTCCACTCCTCCAAAGCCAATTTGATGGCCAGCAGCTCACGGTCTCCGACGTCATAGTTCCTGTTGGTGGCTGACCCCCGCCGAGAGAAATACACGCATGGATGGAACTTCTGGTTGGAGACGGAGTGCTAGGAGAGGACGGCACCCACCCCCGAATCAGATGTGTCAACCTCAACCACAAACTGTGATTGAGGGTCGACCTGAGCCAGAATGGACATCTTGGAAAACAGACCCTTAAGCTGAGAAAAGGCCTGCTCCGCTGCTTCAGACCATTTAAATGAGATCTTAGTCAAAGTCAACTGGGTCAAAGGCAGGGCTACTTTACTGTAATTGCAGATGAAGCGATGCATTTTTATGCAAGATGCATAAAAATTTGCAAAGCCCAGGAAGCGTTGGCACTGCTTCCTGGACTGAGGGGTTGGCCAATCAAGGACCGCCCTGACGTTCACCAGGCTGGCCCTTAATTCGCCCTCAGCTACAATGAACCCAAGGAAGGAAGTGGAGCGAGATGAAAACTCACACTTCTCAGCCTTAACGTAAAGCTGGTTCTCCAGCAGATGTAACACTCCCCGGACGTGGACTGTGTACTCCTCCAGCGTGCGGGAAAAAATAAGAATGTCATCCAGATATACAAAAACAAACTGATTAATCATATCCCAGAGAACGTCATTAATCAAACGCTGGAAGACGGCGGGGGTGTTAATGAGCCCAAAGGGCATCACAAGGTACTCAAATTGCCCAAGGTGTGTTTTAAACACTGTTTTCGATTCATCACCCTCCCGTACTGTATATGGATCAGAGGGTACGCATTCCAGAGGTTGAGTTTGGTGAAAACACACGCACGTTGCAGGAGCTCGAAGGCTGAATTAATGAGCGGAAGGGGATGTTTATCCTTGACAGTGATGGCGTTCAGTTCCCGATAATCAATACAGGGTCATAAGGACCTGTCCTTTTTATCCACGAAAAAAATACAACACCAAGAGGAGGGGAAGAGGGACGAATGAGGCTGGTATTCAAAGAGTCTTTAATGTACAGTAACTCTCCATCGTCTCCCTCTCCGGCCCAGACAAACTATAGAGCCGACTGGATGGCAGGCGCGCGCCTGAGAGGACGTCAATAGCACAGTCGTAGGACCAATGCGGTGGCATAGAGAGGGCCCTAGACTTGCTAAAGACCTCCCCCAGGTCATGATGGACCTTGGGCACGAGACTGAGGTCCGGTGGCTCGGCCAGAAGAGAGGAGATAGGGAAAGTAGGCAAATACGTGGCCGAGCAGAGACAAGATGAAAGACAAAATGGACTCCATGAAGATATGGAATTTCGGGCCCAATTAATAATAGGGTTGTATTGACTGAGCCACAGATAATCCAGGACCACAGGGGTGGATGAGCTGGGCAAAACGAAAATAGAGAGAAGCTCACGATGGTTACCAGATAGCATTACGGATATGGGCTCAGTCTTATGTGTTACCGTGGCTAATTTGCAGCTGGAACGGGCTGAGACATTCAACAGAGCCGGAAAGGCCCTAGGAGGAATCTTAAGTTTTTGAACCAAACCACTCAAAATAAAATTTTGCTCTGCTCCCGAATCAATTAGAGCAGAGATTTTGAGCTCAGCCAGTGGTAACTAGATGAGGGCCAGCAGAAAGAAATTACTAGGGGAATTAGCAGCTGATCCACCCCGCTAGACTCCCCACGGCTACTGGCATCCCGGATCTTTTGGCCAGATAGGACAAGTAGACAGCATGTGTTCTTTGGAACCGCAGTACATGCAAACCCCTGCCCTCCTACAGCGCTCGTGTTCCTCCGGAAGACAAATGAGTTCGGCCCAAAATCATTGGCTCCGGAGGAGAAGCTGATTCTCCAAAGTGAGAGGATGGTGGGGGTGACTGCGACGTGGAGCCTGAAGCAGTGGCCTTCTGCTCCTTAGCACGCTCGCGATGCCGATTATCCAGGCCAATAGCCTGCTCAATCAACTCATCCAGAGAGGAGATGTTGGCACAGATTGCCAGGTCATCGCAGAGGTTGGAGTTGAGGCTCCGGAGGAAGGTGTTGCGTACGTCATTCCATCCAGAGTCCGCCGCGACAACCCAGAACTCGACAGAGAAATCGGCGACCGACCAATTCCCCTGCCGAAGCACCATAAGTTGGCTAGCAATGTTCCCTTCATTCTCTGTATGATCAAATACCAAAGAAAAATCTTGACCAAACCTATCTAAAGTGTAACGGGGCCCTGAGCAGCAAGGTCATGATAGATGCATCGTCCGGGTACTCCCCCGTCACCTGCTGAAAATATAACCGGCAATGAAGCAGGAACCCCCCCCCCCCCCGCGTACGGGGAAGGGATGGAAATGGTCCGGTGGATGGTCAAAACTGCCGGCACAGCAGGAGAAGGAGGAGGAGCCAAATGAGACAGATGACACAAATGATCTGTAACGATAGTCAGTTGTTGCGTGATAGTTTGCAATTGGTTTGTTAGAACGGCAACTTAGCGTTCTGTGGGATCTAACCAGGAAAGAGCTGAGTATTCCCCCGGTGAAGCGCCCGCTCAGCCTTGATCCTGGCAGGACTGTTCCGTCATGATTCAATAACCAAAGGCTCAAATGCAGGGCGCCCCACTCTGGAAGAATACTCAGACTCGGAGTAAAAGTTAAACACAAATTTATTACAATAACACAACTAAATGACACTACAGATAATATGAAATACAAAAAACTCAAAGGGCACGCTGGGCACACATCCTGTAAACAGAGAGGGAGAAGAGAGAAATAGCTAGCTAGGGAAGGTGAGAATATGAAATGGTTAATAGAGAGGAGAGGAGACTTACAAACAGAGCAGAGGGGCCGGCAGTGAGACCCAGCGTGCAAGGGAATATTTTCTGGCGAAGTTGCAACCTGAGATGCCAACAGGGATAAGGTTGGTGAGAAGAGAATGGGAGCTGTAGGCTGAACGGGTGAAGCAGGAGTAAACCAGCCGTGATGGTGGAAGGGAGGAGCAAATCAGACAAGATGGTGGAAGGGCAGCTGTAGACCAGACGAGATGGTGGAAGGACAGGTGAGCATGCGTAGCCCTGAAGAGACACACAACTGCGATGGCAGCAACCTCAGAGGAGAGGAGAACATGGTCAGCAAAAAATCACAGCCTAACATGAAAGTAATTTTAGCCTTAGTTGAGGCAGCAATACCCAACGGTCCAGCAGAGAAGCATTCACAGACTGGCTCTTTTAACCACTGGCAGATGAGGAAGCAGCAGGTGCACCCAATCACGCAGGTGCACGTAATCAGCTCCAGAGCTGGGAAACAGACAAAGGGAAACACACAGGAGAACAGTGGGAGCACACTCACCTGATCATCACAGTAAGTTTTGCCACAGTGACTCCTGAGTTATTCCAGCCCTTGTGCTGTGATTTTGCTCTTTGAGGGTTTTGTTAATAAATTATAAGTTTTGCACTGAAGTCCTGCCTGCGCCTTTGTGTCCTTTTCACCACTTACATCTGCTTGTCAAGAGCAGAACCATGACAGAAAATGATAGTAATGAAGAACTGATGTTTAAAAAAATACAATGCAATGCTGCCGTGATTGTGGAGTTTCCAAACAACCACTCGGCACTTGCGAAACACACGTGCACCACAGCAAAGTGGTACGGTGCGCACACCGACAGCCGCCTCTGTCCTCTGCCAGGTCATGAGGTACATACAGTTGCCGAAAAGCACACTGCGAGTCCCCACTGGTACTCGTGTGCCTATAATATCCAAAACTTAAAACGTTAACCCCACAATGACTGTTTAGAGCACGGATGTCAAACTCATTCCCCGGAGGGCCAAGACCCTGCAGGTTTTACCTCCACCCATTGTCTTCAACAGGTGATTTTAACTGAATTTCTTCCCACTGATTGCTGATCAGTCAAAGCACCTGCTGAAGACACTGGGTGGAAGTAAAAAATGCAGGGTCTTGGTCCTCCATGGAATGAGTTTGACACCCCTGGTTTAGAGGAATGGCAAACACACATGCAACTGGGGCAGAATAGAATAAAGTGGAGCCTGCCTGTCAACAATTACCAATCAACACTACACATTCATTCCCTGCGCATCATGTCTGCACAATCGCAGCACACTCCAAAAGTACTTTACTTTGCTGCACTGCATCAGGGCAAAACTGTCAGACATCATGTCTGATTACATCTTTCTCCTCCCCCCCAGACATAACACACACACTCATACAATAACTACCTCAGCTGTTTGCACAGAAAGACTTGGCACACCAGCAGTAATACATCTGCTGCTGTATGTCTCTGCACCTTACTGCGACCATTGCACAAATGCAAAACCTGCTGCTGTCTGTCCGTTATTGAAATATTAAGACAAGATAATCCTTTATTAGTCCCACAATGGGGAAATTTCAGGATTGCAACAGCACAGGGATAGCAGCACTCAGAGCAATAGTAAATAAGATAATAAGAATTGGTTAGCCAAACCAGTAAATAAATACAATGGTGTGAATAAGTGTTTGCCCCCGTCCTGATTTCTCATTTTTTTGTCTCACTTAAACGTTTCAGATCATCAAACAAATTTAAATATTAGACGAAGATAACATAAGTAAATACAAAATGCAGTTTTTAAATGAAAATGTTTATTATTAAGGGAAAAAATCCAAACCTACATGGCCCTATGTAAAAAAGTGATTGCCCCCTAAACCTAATAACTGGTTGGGCCACCCATACCAGCAACAACTGCAACCAAGCATTGGCAATAACTGGCAATGAGGCTTTTACAGCAGTGTGGAGGAAATTTGGGCCACTAATCTTTGCAGAATTGTTGTAATTCAGCCACGTTGGAGGGTTGTTGAGCATGAACTGCCTTTTTAAGGTCATGCCACAGCATCTCAATCGGATTCAGGTAAGGTCTTTGACTAGGCCACTCCAAAGTCTTCATTTTGTTTTTCTTAAACCATTCAGAGGTGGACTTGCTGGTGTGTCTTGGCTCGTTGTCCTGCTGCAGAACCCAAGCGCGCTTCAGCTAGAGGTCACAAACAGATGGCCGGACATTCTCCTTCAGGATTTTTTTGGAAGGCAGCAGAATTCATGGTTCCATTTACCACAGCAAGTCTTCCAGGTCCCGAAGCAGCAAAACATCCCCAAACCATCACACTACCAAAATCATATTTTACTGTTGGTATGATATTCCTTTTCTGAAATGCTGTGTTACTTTTATGCCAGATGTAATGGGGCACACCTTCCAAAAAGTTCAACTTTTGTTTCGTCAGTCCACAGAGTATTTTCCCAAAAGTCTTGGGGATCATCAAGATGTTTTCTGGCAAAACTGAGATGAGCCTTTATGTTCTTTTTGCTCAGCAGCGGTTTTCGTCTTGGAACTCTGTCATGCAGGCCATTTTGGTCCAGTTTCTTTCTTACGTTGGAGTCATGAACACTGATCCTAAATGAGGCAAGTGGGGCCTGCAGTTCTTTGGATGTTGTTGTGGGGTCTTTTGTGACCTCTTGGATGAGTCGTTGCTGTGTTCTTGGGGTAATTTTGGTCTGCCAGCCACTCCTGGGAAGGTTCACCACTGTTCTATGTGTAACCCTAGCCTTATGTTAATTAGGTAAGGGAAATAATTAAGTGTAGACCAGTTGCTAGGTTCATAAGGGTTACAATAGGGAATTAGAGTGAGTGTGGAATGAAATAGCTGGAGGCAAGAAATGAGCAATTCATATCTGTTATCAATAAAGATAAAAGGAGCAAAATATACAAACAATGTACAAATATACAAATATATCAATGGCCGGCATGAAATAAAACCCCCAAAATGTCCTACTGAGCTCAGTGTTTGTTTGTCCTTTCGGGTTAGTCGTTTGACTAGTCAAGATATCTTGTAACTCCAGACTCAGGTTTCTTTTCCTCTTTTAAAGCGGCGACTTGGGTTGTTACCACTTTAAATCCTGGGCACTGGAGAGAGGAAGGGTGCTCTTCAATCGAGATCTTGGTTAGATCTCAGATCAATCTCGGTTCAGTCTCGGGTCAGGCTCGCCATCTCCATTCGGAAAGAATCCAGGATCCAGAAGGTTCTTGATCGGCAATCAAAAAAACCTAGCCAAGATGAGGTTTCAGTGTGAATACAGCAAAGGACACAGCCACAATGCCCCTCACGCTCATGCTCCCGTCAGCAAGAAGAGGTATCTGTGTGAATCAGACCGCTTCACAACCTCTCTCGTCCACGCCCATATCGTTAAAGACTGAATTCCAAGTGCGCGCCTGCTGCCTCTACTCGGAAGGCGGGGCTAATATCGCTCTTAACGAATGGAAAGACCCAGATCACCCAACGTGACCATGAAACGGAAATTTAAAAGTTGGATGACGAGGATCCCACTTCCTCTTCCCCAAGATAGTCGGTTTTCAAAATAAAATCACACAATTGTATTAATACAATTGACATCTGAGAAAAAAAAGGGTCATTTTCTCAGCTGGGTTACATATGTTTTTGCCATTTGTGGATAATGGCTCTCACTGTGGTTTGCTGTGTTTTAGAAATGGCTTTATAACCTTTTCCAGACTGATAGATCTCAATTACTTTGTTTCTCATTTGTTCCTGAATTTCTTTGGATCGCTGCATGATGTCTAGCAATTGAGGATCTATTGTTCTACTTCATTTTGTCAGGCAGGTCCTATTTAAGATAAGATAAGATAAGCCTTTATTAGTCCCACAATGGGGAAATTCCAGGATTGCAACAGCACAGGGATAGCAACACTCAGAGCAACAATCAGAAGGCAAGAAAAAACAACATCTAGTAAACATATGTCCATATTACTATAAATGTATATATATAGACACACAGTGCAGAGCATTATGGTTGGTTGGTGAATGTGCAGCAGAAAGTCTAAGCTCTCTCTCCGCGGATGCGGCGGGCCAGCTGGAAGTCTTTGGGCATGATGGTGACCCCCTTAGCGAAGAAGAGACCACCAGGTGGGCCTCGCTGGTCTCCTGCAGAGCCATGACGGCGAAGCTCAGGAAACGCAGGACGGTCTTGAAGTCCTGAGCGATCTCCCTCACCAGGCGCTGGACGGGCAGCTTACGGATGAGCAGCTCCGTGGATTTCTGGTAGCGACGGATCTCTCTCAGAGCCACGGGCCTGTGACGGCGAGGCCTCTTCACTCTGCCGGTGGCCGGAGCGCCTCTCCGAGCAGCCCTGGTGGCTAGCTGTCTCCTGGGGGGCTTCTTCGTCCAGTAGATTTTACGGGTGGTCTGCTTGGTTCTTGCCATCGCTCTTTATTATTCTGTCTTATATTTCTTGCACGCCGCCTAAACTCCAGCCCGGCACCCACGTCGTTTTCGCTACAGCTCCCGGTATGTCGAGTTTCCTATTAGCACCGGGCGGCGGTCAAGTGCTAGCTAGCACTAGCTCCTCCCCGCTGTAACGTCTCCTGCTGCAAACCGTGGCTCCGTCCGCCGACCCGGGAGACCCCCGGGGCGATCCGTGCGTCCGTGATATATATACAGAGTGAAAGGTGTAGAAAGAAGAAGGAAGATAAAAAAAAGGCTGTTGCAACGGGCAGCCTACTTGTGTGGCGCCACCGGTCCGACGGAACCGGAGTTTAAGTGATTTCTTGATTGACAACAGGTGTGGTAGGTGTGGTAGGCCTGGGTGTGGCTAGAGAAATTGAACTCAGCTTTCCACAGATGTGATAAACCACCATTAATTTATGTTTTGTTTTTTCTTTTTGTTTTTTTTTTTTTGGGGGGGGGGTCACTTTTCCACACAGGGCCATGTAGGTTTGGATTTTTTTTTTACCCTTAATAATACAGTGCATATGGAAAGTATTCACAGCACTTCACTTTTTCCACATTTTGTTATGTTACAGCCTTATTCCAAAAGGGATTAAATCCATTTTCTCCTCAAAATTCTACACACAATACCCCATAATGACAATGTGAATTTTTTTTTTTTTGAGATTTTTGCAAATTTATTAAAAATAAAACACTAAGAAATCACATGTACATAAGTATTCACAGCCTTTGCCATGAAGCTCAAACTTGAGCTCAGGTGCATCCTGTTTCCACTGATCATCCTTGAGATGTTTCTACAGCTTAGTTGGAGTCCACCTGTGGTAAATTCAGTTGATTGGACATGATTTGGAAAGGCACACAACTGTCTATATAAGGTCCCACAGTTGACAGTTCATGTCAGAGCACAAACCAAACGTGAAGTCAAAGGAATTGACAGGATTGTCTCAGGGCACAAATCTGGGGAAGGGTACAGAAAAATTTCTGCTGCTTTGAAGGTCCCAGTAAGCACAGTGGCCTCCATTATCTGTAAATGGAAGAAGTTGGGAAGCACCAGGACTCTTCCTAGAGCTGGCCGGCCGTCTAAACTGAGCGATTGGGGGAGAAGGGCATTAGACAAGAAGGTGACCAAGAACCCAATGGTCACTCTATCAGAGCTCCAGTGTTCCTCTATGGAGAGAGGAGAACCTTCCAGAAGGACAACCATCTCTGCAGCAATCCACCAATCAGGCCTATATGGTAGAATGGCCAGATGGAAGCCACTCCTTAGTAAAAGGCACATGGCAGCCCATCTGGACTTTGCCAAAAGGCACCTGAAGGACTCTCAGACCATGAGAAACAAAATACTCTGGTTTGATGAGACAAAGATTGAACTCTTTGGTGTGAATGCCAGGTGTCATGTTTGGAGTAAACCAGGCATTGCTCATAACCACGCCAATGGTGGTGGCAGCATCATGCTGTGGGGATGTTTTTCAGCAGCAGGAACTGGGAGATTAGTCAGGATAGAGGGAAAGATGAATGCAGCAATGTACAGAGACATCCTTGATGAAAACCTGCTCCGAAGGGGTCTTGACCTCTGACTGGGGCGATGGTTCATCTTTCAGCAGGACAGTGACCCTAAGCATACAGCCAAGATATCAAAGGAGTGGCTTCAGGACAACTCTGTGAACGTCCTTGAGTGGCCCAGCCAGAGCTCAGACTTGAATCCAATTGAACATCTCTGGAGAGATCTGAAAATGGCTGTGCAGCGATGCTTCCCATTCAACCTGATGGAGCTTGAGAGTACTGCAAAGAGTAATGGGCCAAACTGCCCAAAGATAGGTGTGTCAAGCTTTTTGCATCATATTCAAAAAAAACAAACTTGAGGCTATAATTGCTGCCAAAGGTGCATCAACAAAGTATTGAGCAAAGGCTGTGAATGCTTATGTACAGTGGGGCAAAAAAGTATTTAGTCAGCCACCAATTGTGCAAGTTCTCCCACTTAAAAGAAGAGAGAGGTCTCCAATTTTCATCATAGGTGTACCTCAACTATGAGAGACAAAATGAGAAAAAGAAAAATCCAGAAAATCACTTTGTCTTATTTTTACAGAATTTATTTGCAAATTATGGTGAAAAATATGTATTTGATCACTTACAAACAAGCAAGATTTCTGGCTCTCACAGACCTGTAACTTCTTCTTTAAGAGGCTCCTCCGTCCTCCACTCGTTACCTGTATTAATGGCACCTGTTTGAACTCATTATCAGTATAAAAGACACCTGTCCACAACCTCAAACAGTCAGACTCCAAACTCCACTATGGCCAAGACCAAAGAGCTGTCAAAGGACACCAGAAACAAAACTGTAGACCTGCACCAGGCTGGGAAGACTGAATCTGCAATAGGTAAGCAGCTTGGTGTGAAAAAATCAACTGTGGGAGCAATTATTAGAAAATGGAAGACATACAAGACCACTGATAATCTCCCTCGATCTGGGGCTCCACGCAAGATCTCACCCCGTGGGGTCAAAATGATCACGAGAACGGTGAGCAAAAATCCCAGAACCACACGGGGGGACCTAGTGAATGACCTGCAGAGAGCTGGGACCAAAGTAACAAAGGCTACCATCAGTAACACACTACGCCGCAAGGGACTCAAATCCTGCAGTGCCAGACGTGTCCCCCTGCTTAAGCCAGTACATGTCCAGGCCCGTCTGAAGTTTGCTAGAGAGCATTTGGATGATCCAGAAGAGGATTGGGACAATGTCATATGGTCAGATGAAACCAAAATAGAACTTTTTGGTAAAAACTCAACTTGTCGTGTTTGGAGGAGAAAGAACACCATACCTACTGTGAAGCATGGAGGTGGAAAGATCGTGCTTTGGGGCTGTTTTTCTGCAAAGGGACCAGGACGACTGATCCGTGTAAAGGAAAGAATGAATGGGGCCATGTATCGTGAGATTTTGAGTGAAAACCTCCTTCCATCAGCAAGGGCATTGAAGATGAAATGTGGCTGGGTCTTTCAGCATGACAATGATCCCAAACATACCACCTGGGGAACGAAGAAGTGGCTTCGTAAGAAGCATTTCAAGGTCCTGGAGTGGCCTAGCCAGTCTCCAGATCTCAACCCCATAGAAAATCTTTGGAGGGAGTTGAAAGTCCGTGTTGCCCAGCGACAACCCCAAAACATCACTGCTCTAGAGGAGATCTGCATGGAGGAATGGGCCAAAATACCAGCAACAGTGTGTGAAAACCTTGTTGAAGACTTACAGAAAACGTTTGACCTCTGTCATTGCCAGCAAAGGGTATATAACAAAGTATTGAGATGAACTTTTGTTATTGACCAAATACTTATTTTTCACCATAATTTGCAAATAAATTCTTTAAAAATCAGACAATGTGATTTTCTGGATTTTTTTTTTTTCTCATTTTGTCTCTCATAGTTGAGGTATACCTATGATGAAAATTGGAGACCTCTCTCATCTTTTAAGTGGGAGAACGTGCACAATTGGTGGCTGACTAAATACTTTTTTACCCCACTGTACATGTGATTTCTTAGTTTTTTTATTTTTAATAAATTTGCAAAAATCTCAAATTTTCACATTGTCACTATGGGGTATTGTGTGTAGAATTTTGAGGAAAAAAATAATTTAATTCATTTTGGAATAAGGCTGTAACGTAACAAAATGTTGAAAAAGTGAAGTGCTGTGAATACTTTCTGGATGCACTGTAAACACCTTCATTTAAAAACTGCATTTTGTGTTTGCTTGTGTTATCTTTGTCTAATATTTACATATGTTTGATGATCTGAAAGATTTAAGTGTGACAAACATACAAAAAAATGAGAAATCAGGAAGGGGGCAAACACTTTTTCACACCACCATATACATATGTACACAGTTATATACACAGTGCAGGAGCATTGCAGCTAGATGGCATCAACAGCATTACAGTTAGTTAAAATGATCTGGCAAAATATAAATATGGACCCAGATAGTATATTTCACATTTGAATGAACAGTGTTGTTCCCACCCTCGATAATAATTGTAATTGTCTAAGTTGTGTATTGGAGGGGACGATCTCTTTTGTGCGAAGCTGTGATGTTTAATACAGCCTCTATGAGCAGCACTGGTTAGATTATAAAGTCTGGCAGCCGTAGGTAGGAAGGACCTGCGGAACCTCTGCCTCGAGCACTTAGGATGATGACACAACCTACGGCTAAATGAGCTCCTCAGTGCGTTCAGCGTGTCCCACATGGGGTGGGACTTGGACTCCAGCAGAGATGACAGCTTAACCACCATCCTCCTCTCTCCTATCTCCGACAGTGGGTTGAGGCGTCGCCCCAGAACAGAGCTGGCTTTTTTGATCAGCCTGTTCAGTCTCTTCCTGTTGGCTGCTGTGATGCTGTTGCCCCAGCAGACCACTCCAAATGTGATGGGTGATGCCACAACCGAATTGAAGGTCTTCAGGAATGCTCCTTGCACTCCAAAAGGCCCGAGTCTCCTCAGGAGGAACAGCCTGTGCTGCCCTTTCTTTTAGAGCGCGTTGCTGTTGTGTGCCCAGTCCAATTTATTACCTCCGCCAAGGAGGTTATGTGATCATCAGCGTTGGTTTGTCTGTCTCTGTTTTTGTTTGTTTGTTAGCAAGATAACTCAAAAAGTTATGGACGGATTTTCATGAAATTTTCACAGATTATCAGAAATTGGGTATCCTACAGATGATTAGATTTTGGTGGTGATCCGGATCACTGTCCACAAGAAAACCGCCATTACGCAAAATGCCATTTTCGTGAATAACTACTAAACCACTAATCCTATCATTGTCAATCCAATTGCTTGTCATATGTTTTCATGGTCAACAAATCTGAAAGCATACACACAAACACTGTATGGGGGGAACTGTGGCGCTAAACCGCCATTACGGAAAATGCCATTTTCGTCAATAACTACTGAACCACTAATCCTATCATTGTGAATCCAATTGCTAGTCATATGTTTTCATGGTCAAGGAATCTGAAAACGTACACACAAACACTGTATGGGGGGAACTGTGGCGCTAAACCGCCATTACGGAAAATGCCATTTTCGTCAATAACTACTGAACCACTAATCCTATCATTGTGAATCCAATTGCTAGTCATATGTTTTCATGGTCAAGGAATCTGAAAACGTACACACAAACACTGTATGGGGGGAACTGTGGCGCTTGGCGGAGGTCTACGCTCTCCGAGTGCTTTTCTAGTTGTTCAAGTGAACACCTAGGTACTTGTAAGATGCCACCATCTCATTGTCGGTTCCCTGAATGTTTGCCTGTGCTGTGGGGGGCTGTCCATGCCTGCGCCAGTCCACCACCAGTTCCTTGGTTTTCCTTGCATTGATCTGGAGGCAGTTCTGCAGGCACCACAAAGTCCTGGATAAGTCCTCTGTATTCCGTGTCATCCCCATCGGAGATGAGGCCAACAATCGCAGAGTCATCAGAGAACTTCTGTAGATGACAGTGTGGTGTGTTGTGTGAAAATTCAGCAATATAGAGGGTGAACAGGAAGGGAGCCAGAACTGTACCCTGGGGGGCCCCGATACTGCAGAAAATGGTGTCAGACACACAGTCCTAGGTTCTCACAAACAGTGGTCAGTCTGTGAGGTAGTCCAGGATCCAAGATGACAGGTGCTAGTCCACCGCTGCACACAGTAGCTTGTCCCTCAGGATCACTGGTTGGATGGTGTTGAAAGCACTGGAGAAATCAAAAAACATGATCTTCACAGTACTTCCAGGCTTCTCTAGGTGGGACAGGGAACGATGTAAGAGGAAGATCACTGCATCCTCCACCCTGATGCCATGCTGGTAGGCAAACTGAAGTGGGTCCATCGCTGGTCTCACCAGGGGGCAGAGGTGGGCGAGGAGCAGCCTCTCCAGGGTCTTCATTAGGTGTGATGTGAGGGCCACTGGTTTCTAGCTGTTCAGGCCCTTGGAGTGCGGAGTCTTTGGCATGGGTACGATCATGTGCAGTCCAGTCTGTCACTGTCTGCACCTACACTACTGCATTGAACTTGCAATTACAGGTATTACAACTCCACTGTTCCTTTATATAGGATTGCTGGGTTTTATCATTTATCTTTATTTGCACTATGGGATTGCTTGGTTTTATCATTTATTTTTATTTGCACTACATGTAGCATTACTGTACATAGACTGCTGTTGTTTTTCATCCTTATTCCTTCTTTTCTTATATATTGCGCACACCACTAAGAGAGAGAGAAACAGCATTTCAATTCTCCTGTATGTCCTGAATGGATAGAAGTATTGACAAATAAAAATCTTTGAATCTTTGACCCTTTAAAATTGTACCATGAGTAGGCTACCGTATCAGGCACATTAAAGGCTAACGCCAGCTAGCCCAACATTAAACAAAATAAATACTGTGATAAAATAGAGACTTACCAGTGTAAGGAGATTACCAATTGTATCCATGGTGGCCCATAATGATTGAAACTGCATCAGTTCTTAAAACCAGTTTAATGGTGAAACCCATCTTAATTTGGGGCAGGTTTTCAAAGTGTTGTCCAAAAATGCAAACTGGCACCGAAGGATAACTTGACTCTTTAGTTCTGCCCTCTTCCCCCTCGTCTATAGCCAGTGCCTAGTCCTGATTGGTTCACCTGTTATAGTGATATACAGTATCTCGTAAAAGGGAGTACACCCCTCACATTTTTGTAAATATTTTATTATATCTTTTCCTGGAACAACACTGAAGATATGACACTTTGATACAATGTAGTGTACAGCTTGTATAACAGTGTAAATTTACATTCCCCTCAAAATAACACACAGCCATCAATATCTAAACCACTGGTAATAAAAGTCTGTACACTCTTAAGTGAAAATCAATCAATCAATCAATCAAACGTTATTTGTATAGCACTTTTTAAACATTAGATGCTGCGCAAAGTGCTTTACATAGATAAAAACAGTAAAAATGTCTAAATTGTGCCCAATTAGCCATTTTCCCTCCCCATTTCATGTGACTTGTTACTGTTACAACGTCTCAGGTGTGAAAGGGGAGCAGGTGTGTTAAATGTGGTGTTATTGCTCTCACACTCTCTCATACTGGTCATTGGAAGTTCAACATGGCACCTCACGGCAAAGAACTCTCTGAGGATCTGAAAAAAAGAATTGTTGCTCTACATAAAGATGGCCTAGGCTATAAGAAGATTGCCAACACCCTGAAACTGAGCTGCAGCACAGGGGCCAAGAACAAAGAGCGGTTTAACAGGACAGGTTCCACTCAGAACAAGCCTCACCATGGTTGACCAAAGAAGTTGAGTGCATGTGCTCATCATCATATCTAGAGGTTGTCTTTTGAAAACAGACGTATGAGTGCTGCCAGCATTGCTGCAGAGGTTGAAGGGGTGGGGGGGTCAGCCTGTCAGTGCTCAGACCATACGCCACACACTGCATCAAATTGGTCTGCATGGCTGTCGTCCGAGAAGGAAGCCCCTTTTAAAGATGATGCAAAATGAAGACCACAGTTTGCTGAAGACAAGAAGACTAAGGACATGGATTATTGGAACCATGTTCTGTGGTCTGATGAGATTAAGATAAACTTTCAGTATCTCACAAAAGTGAGTACACCCCTCACATTTTTGTAACTATTTTATTACATCTTTTCATGGGACAACACTGAAGATATGACACTTTGATACAATGCAAAGTAGTCAGAGTGCAGCTTGTATAACAGTATAAATTTGCTGTCCCCTCAAAATAACTCAACACAGCCATTAATGTCTAAACTGCTGGCAACAAAAGTGAGTACATCCCTAAGTGAAAATGTCCAAATTGTGCCCAAAGTGTCAATATTTTGTGTGGCCACTATTATTTTCCAGCACTGCTAAAACTCTCTTGGGCATGGAGTTCACTAGAGTTCCACAGGTTGCCACTGGAATCATCTTCCACTCCTCTGTTACGACATCACTGAGCTGGTGGATGTTAGAGACCTTCGGCTCCTCCATCTTCCATTTGAGGATGCCCCACAGATGCTCAATTGGGTTTAAGTCTGGAGACATGCTTGGCCAGTGTCATAATTTGCCTTTCTGGGCAGAGAGAGACAGACCCACGTGCCAACTACAGTTTGTAGAATTTATTACAGAACAAACATAAAGTTCCGAGGAGCACAAAACACAAAATCTAAAAACAAGCACAGAGAAACACTTAGAGGCTGGAATACCTCAGGAAAATTAGCCAGAGCAGGAGTAGGGCCTCTGGAGGTGAAAAGAGAGGATAACTGAGATGAGATGAGATTCACCTTTATTGTCATTACACATGTACAAGTACAAGGTAACGAAACGTGACTTGGCATTTGGGCACACTCTGCAGAGCGCATCCAAGGCCGGGGCAGCCGCTAGGCGCCAGTCATAAAGAAGAAAGGAAAAAAAAGAAAAAGGGAATGGATATGACACAGTAGGCGAGAGAAAAAAAAACATGTTTTATCAAAATGGTGCTCGGCAAGTGAGCGAAATTTTGATTGCAGGCAAAAAAAACCTCAATGCACATTTAGCAGACATTTAGCAGGAGATCACACACAAAAGTTGAGAGAGGCAGTGTATTGTATATCAGTCATGTAATGTTGTATGCATTGTGTAGTGTAAATGTGACAGTTGTTAGTGAGCAACAGAGGGCGCCTCCTGGCAGTGGATAGATGTTATAATCATGTGACTTATAAACAAGTCCAGAGTCTATCTCTCTTGCTTGCAGAAGGCACATGGGCACTGTCCTTGAGGGTCCAATCCGCTGATACGACAACAACTGATTGTTGATTGTTTGGGTTAAGAGCCGGTCCTTCCGCTTATCTTAATCAGGAGGAATGTAAACACGGGGCACCAAACAAGGTCAAGTCAAATCAGCACAGTGCACTCAGAGAATAGAATTTGTCCTCACCCGTGCAATTCTGTGCTTTCATATGTGCAGGCTTAAACTGTTTTTCCATGGAGAGCACAGGGCTCCAGATGTATTCCTCCACTGAATCACTGTCATTCAGTTCACCGTTTGCCGCTACTCGTGCCCTCCCCAACTGGTCGAATTTGATGAAGGAGCTTGCCGGGTCCGCTTTGATCAGCTCTCTCACCTTCCTTCAATTTCTGATGCATCAGGGAACTTAACAGCCAAAAATAGAAGTCCTGAGATCATAACCAATAATGTTTCCACAGATGCATGAATTCCAGTGTCCATGAGTCTCCTCGCAGGTTCCAATTCTTGGGCTCCCCCTTGGCCCGATTCTTGTTGAAAAATAGTGACAATAGCACATTTAAGCCGCTTCCAAATCCATAATTTCCGTTTAGATTAAGATTCAGCAGAAGAAGAGCGACTAAACACAGACAAAAATGCAACATTGCAAAGCTGGGAATAGGTCAGGAAGGCAGACGAGAGGAGGGAAGAAAAAATGCGACTGCTCTCTCTCAAGGCAAGAAGAGAAAAAAAGAGGATAATTTAGACTGCCACAGTGAGAAGACAGTCTGACAGTCTTTAAATAGTATGGGGAATAAGATGACACAATAGGCGGCAGGTGCGGGCAGCATGAGCGGGTAGGTGACCTAATTAGACAATAACTCACAGCTGGGACAACTGAGGATCAGACAGTGAGAAAATAACAGGATGGGGGAGTCTGGAAAGAAAGGTAAGGCACTCGTGTCACACAGAAACAAAAATGTAATTCCTAACTACAGAGGTTCAATTCAGTTCAATTCAACTTTATTTATATAGCGCCATTTCACAACAACAGTCATCTCATAGCATACTGTAGGGGGGGGGACCCCCACAGTTGCAGAAAGACCCCAGCAAACAGGCGATCCCCTGTGAGCAAGCCTTTGGCGACGGTGGAGAGGAAAAACTCCCTTTTAACGGGAAGAAACCTCCAGCAGAACCAGGCTCAGGGAGGGGCAGTCATCTGCTGCGACTGGCTGGGGGGTGAGGGGATAGAGAAGAAGAAAAGAACAGACATGTAGAGAGCAAACAGCACGATGGGGACTCAATCTATGGGAGAGAACAAACAAATGTTAATGACCAGCAAAAAAAAAAAAAATTCATAGAGAGTGAGGAAAGGAGTGAGGCCCAGTGCATTACTGGAGGTCCCCCGGCTGACTAAACCTATTAGCAGCATAACTAAGGGAGGGTTCAGAAACACATGATCCCTCTCTAATTATAGGCTATATCAAAAAGGTAGGTTTTAGCCCTATTCTTAAAAACAGAGATCGAGTCTGACTCCCGAATCCAGATTGGCAGCTGATTCCACAGGAGAGGAGCTTGATAACTGAAGGCTCTGCCTCCCATTGTACTTTTGGAGATTCTAGGTATTACAAGTAATCCTGCATTTTGGGAGCGTAGTGCTCTGTTAGGATAATACGGTAGTATCAGATCTTTTAAATAAAAAGGGGCCTGATTGTTTAGAGCTTTGTAAGTAAGAAGAAGGATTTTAAACTTAATTCTAAACTCTATGGGAAGCCAATGAAGGGAGGCCAGAACCGGAGAGATATGATCTCTCTTTCTAGTACCTGTTAAAACTCTTGCTGCAGCATTTTGGATCAGCTGAAGACTTTTTAAAGATGTTTTAGGACAGCCTGATAATAAAGAATTACAATAATCTAATCTCGAGCTAACAAAAGCGTGGATCAGCTTCTCAGCATCACTCTGAGACAAGATGCTCCTAATCTTGGCAATATTATGCAAATGATAGAAGGCAGTCTTAGAAACAAATTTAATATGTGAATTGAAGGACAAATCCTGATCAAAAATAACTCCAAGGTTCCTCACAGAGCTATTAAGAGAAAGAGTAACTGCATCCAAACTGAAAGTTTGATTTGGAAAGGAATTTCTAAGGTTTTTTGGACCAACAAGAATGACTTCAGTCTTATCTGAATTTAATAGCAGGAAATTACAAGTTATCCAAGCTTTGATTTCCTTAAGACAGGCTTCTAACTTGGCTAATTGATTACTATCATCTGGCTTCATTGACAGGTATAATTGTGTGTCATCTGCATAACAATGAAAATGTATACAGTGCTTTCTAATAATGTTGCCTAACGGAAGCATATATAAACTAAAAAGAGTAGGGCCTAGCACAGATCCCTGTGGAACTCCATGACTAAGCTTTGAGTTGAAAGAAAACTCATTATTTACATGAACAAACTGGAACCTATCAGATAAATAAGATCTAAACCACTGCAACGAAGTTCCATTAAGTCCAACATAGTGTTCTAATCTATCAAGTAGAATATTATGATCGATAGTATCAAAACTAACTAACTAACTAACCTGCACTTATATAGCGCTTTTCTAGTCACAAAGACCACTCAAAGCGCTTTCATTAATACTAACCCTCTATTCTAAGGGCCTATAGGAAACAGATATCTAGGGACAATTTAGAACAGCCAATTAACCTAACATGCATGTTTTTGGCATGTGGGAGGAAACCGGAGAAATCCCGGAGTAAACCCACGCAACACGGGGAGAACATGCAAACTCCACACAGATCACTGTTGGTCGGGGGCTGGGATCGAACCCACGATCCCCACAATCCCCCGGCCAAGGGTAAACTGTGCTGCCGCAGTGCTAACCACTGCGCCACCGTGCAGCCCAAAAGCTGCACTAAGGTCTAAAAGGACAAGTACAGAAACCAGTCCATTATCAGATGCAATGAGGAGGTCGTTAGTGACCTTCGCTAAGGCTGTTTCAGTACTATGATGAATTCTAAACCCAGATTGAAACTCTTCAAGTAAACCATTTCCCTGCAGGTGGTCAAATAATTGCGTAGCAACAACTCTTTCTAAGATTTTTGAAATGAAAGGGAGATTAGAGATTGGTCTATAGTTAGCTAAAGCTCCTGGATCTAGCGTTGGCTTTTTGAGTAAGGGTTTAATTACAGCCATTTTAAAAGCCTGTGGTACATGGCCTAAAGTTAATGAAGAATTGATTATATGAAGAATAAAGCTACCAATAAGTGGGAAGACTTCTTTAAATAACCTGGTA
This sequence comes from Pholidichthys leucotaenia, assembly GCA_020510985.1. Classification (NCBI taxonomy): domain Eukaryota; kingdom Metazoa; phylum Chordata; class Actinopteri; order Cichliformes; family Pholidichthyidae; genus Pholidichthys; species Pholidichthys leucotaenia. Next base: position 115,189,701 of record CM035842.1, on the reverse strand, counting down.
GGAATAGGGTTTAAATTGACAAGTTGAAGGTTTGGATGAGGAAACTATTTTGTCTAACTCACAAAGGTCGATTGGAGTAAACTCATCAAGACAGACATCAATAGAAGGAGTTGTAGTAGTTACAGTATTTAAGTTAACTGTGGGAAGAATCTGATTGATTTTATCTCTGATGGATGAAATTTTATTATTGAAAAAGTTCATAAAGTCCTGACTAGTAAGCTCTAAGGGAATGCTAGGATTGACAGAGTCCTGACTCTTTGTCAACCTGGCTACAGTACTGAAAAGAAACCTGGGATTATTCTTGTTCTCTTCTATTAATGCAGAGTAATAACTCGTTCTAGCTTTTCTAAGAGATTTTTTATAAATTAAAAGATGATTTCTCCAAGCTAAATAGATTTCATCTAAATTAGTAGAGCGCCATTTTCTTTCTAATTGACGAGTCTTCTGTTTTAAGCTACGAGTTTCTGTGTTGAACCAAGGAGTTAGAAATCTCTGATTAGACTTTTTCTTTTTTAAGGGGGCCACCAAGTCTAGAGCCTGATGCAGAGAAGCTGAAACACTATCCACCATGTTATCAATTACAGAAGGAGCGAGCTGTCTATAGCTTATTTCCGTTGTGTTGACACATGGCATAGAGGAAACAATCTGCATAAATTTGGAAACAGCATCATCTGAGAGGCATCTACTGTAATAATATTTTTCTTTAGGAGCCAAATAGTCAGAAATAGTAAAATCAAAGGTTAACAGACAATGGTCTGACAGTACAGGGTTATGAGGAGACACTACAAGATTTTCTATTTCTATGCCATATGTCAGAACAAGGTCCAATGTATGGTGGAGGTAATGAGTAGAATTTCCTACTTTCTGAGAAAACCCAATCGAGTCTAATATTGAATTAAAAGCCACATTAAGGCAGTCACTATCTATATCCACATGTATATTAAAGTCCCCTACTATAATTATTCTATCAGATTTCAGCACTAAATCAGCTAAGAAATCAGCAAATTCGGATAAAAATTCTGAGTAGGTTGATGGGGGACGATAAACTATGGCAAATAAAATTGGGTTTAACCTAAAATTGCTAAAGTGCCCAATACTGAGGACCAGGCCCTCAAAGGAATTATAACATGTTTTTTGCTTTACATTAACTAGTAATTTGGAATGGTAAATTGTTGCTACTCCTCCTCCATGACCAGAACTTCTGGGATTTTGACAGTTTAAATAACCAGAGGGAGTTGATTCATTTAAACCAACATAATCCTCTTGCCCTAACCAAGTCTCTGTAAGGAAAATTAAATCAATCTGATGATCAATTAACAAATCATGGACTAACAGAGACTTGGGAGTTAGAGACCTAATATTTAATAAACCACATTTAATTTTTAAATTATGAGGAGGAACAGAGGCCAAATCATTCAATTTAGAGGCTTTATGTTTAATTTGAGTTTTACCAATATTTTGCTTTATCACTTTGGGATGCTTATACATTATATTTTTATTTACTTTGGAGGGAGCAGACAACGATTCTCTGATGGGGATGACAGGGGCTAAGCTGAGGGGTGGCGGATGAAGAGGAGCTGCAGAGAGGCGTGTAAGACTGTGACTCTGCTTCCTGGTCCCAACTCTGAGTAGTCAGGGTTTTGGAAATTTGGATAAAAAAGATGCCAGATTGTTAGATAGATGAGAAGCACCATCCAAAGTGGGATGAATGCTGTCTCTTCTCATAAGACCAGGTTTTCCCCAAAAAGAGCTCCAATTGTCAATGTAGCCCACGTCACTTTTTTTTTGTAACTTAAGATTTTTATTCATTTTTCATTATATCTATTGCATTCAGATCACAGTCTACATTTAAAAAAAACAAAAAAACAAAGGGGCTAGAGTAAAAAAGAAAAAGGAGAAAAAAAAAAAAAAAGAAAAAAAAAGGGGGGGGGGGACAAATGTTGGAGCATCAAGTTTTTAGTTTCCATCTCTTAATTCTTCTGGTTTTTCCAGCGTCTTTGGTTATTCTTTCAATATCTGTCTCGTTGTTGCACTTTGTAGTGTGTCCATTTCCGCCATTTTTTTCCCCATAGTCCTTCTTGCATTCTTTGTCGATATGTTAGTTTTTCCATCATACGTATGTCCTCAATAATGTCAGTCCATTGCTCTTGGTCAGGAAGAACTTCTGATCGCCATTTTTTTGTGATTGTTTTTTTACATGCAATCAACAAGATTTTAACTAGATATCTGTCCTCAGCCTGTATAACATTGTCTCTTTTAAGATCACATAGGTACATCAAGTTACAGTTCATTGGTATATTATATCCTAATATCCTCTGTATTGTCACATGTATAGATTTCCAGAATGATGAGATTTTGCAGCATTTCCAAAACATATGCGAGTGGTCTGCATTTTGAGCCCCACATCCCCTCCAGCATATAGATTGGGTATTTGTATACTTTCCTTGAATCTGTGGTGTAATGAAAAAGCGAATCAGGTTTTTCCATCCAAATTCCCTCCATGTTCTTGAATTTGTTGACGTGTGTTGTGTTTTCCATATTTCCTGCCAGTTTTCTTCTGTTATGTTTAAATTGAGCTCTTTCTCCCATTTCTCCTTTATATAGTTACTTGAATGATTGTTTGCCATAAGTTTCTGATATAGCTTTGAAATAATTCTTGTTTTATTTCCTGTATATGAGCTTAAAATGAATTGTATAATCTCGCTCACATCTGTTTGGAGGTTATGCCTAATCTTCTTCATATAATAGTCTCTCATCTGCAGATATCTGAAGAATTCCGATCTTTCTAGTTTAAATTTTCTCCTGATGTTTACAAAGCTCCCGAGATCTTTTTTTCCGATATTGCCCCATGCTGTGATTCCCTTGTTCACCAGATTTTTGTATCCCCTATCTTGTTTTGCCGGTTCAAACTGACTGTCAAATGCTACCCATTTCAATAGTTTTATGTCTTCCTTTATATTATACTTTTGTACTATTTTATACCACAGTTCTAAAGTAAATTTAGTGATTGGGTCTATTTGTTTGATTTGCTTATATGCATCTTTATCTCCTATTATGCTTTGTACTGGGAGTCCCTCAATTTCCTTTTCCATTTCTTTCCATTTTGCCTCATATCCCTCGTCGCACCAACATATGATATATCTTATTTGTGCTGAGTAGTAATATTCCTTTAGACTCGGTAGGCCCATGCCTCCTTTCTCTTTTGGTAACTGGAGAGTTTTATATTTCACTCTTGGTTTTTTACCTCCCCAAACAAATCTCGATATCATCCTGTCCCACTTTGAGAATTGGGCATCTGGAATCTCTGTTGGTATAGCCTGGAAGAGGTAAAGTAATCTAGGTTGTATGCTGATTTTGACTGTCTCAATTTTTGAATTCAGATCCATATTTAAGATTGACCATCTATCAATATCTTTTTTTATTTCTTGTTCCAACCTATCATAGTTTGCTTTATAGATTTTGCTTAGATCTTTAGGTATGTTCACTCCAAGGTATTTTATTTCTTTTTGTTTCCAGTTTAGTTTGATCTTATCAGTTATCTGGTTTAGAGGGTTATAGTGGAATGTCAGTATTTGTGTTTTTGTTATGTTTATCTTGTATCCTGATAATTTTCCAAAATTTTCTATCAAGTTCATCATTTCCATTATTGATTCATCTGGTTGTTCAAGGTAAACTATAATATCGTCTGCAAATAGCCCAATCTTGTGTTCCGCCCCCTTTATTGTTACACCTTTTAATTTCTTATTTTGTCGTATCGCTTGAGCCAGTGGCTCTATGAACAGAGCAAACAAGGTGGGCGATAAGCAGCATCCCTGCCTAGTTGATCTTTGTATATTTACTTTGTCTGTTAAGCTACCGTTTATCTTGATTCTTGCCACAGGTTCTTGATACAGTGTCCTTATGCATTGTACTGATTTTTCGTTAAATCCAAAGCGTTCCAGCACACTATATAGGAATTTCCAGTTAACCCTGTCAAATGCTTTTTCTGCGTCTAAACTCATTATTACTGCGCTTTTCTTTTCTTTATGTATTTGATTAATTATATGTATTGTTCTCCTGATATTGTCATGTGTTTGGCGTCCCTCTATGAAACCAGTTTGATCATCTTCTATCAATTCCGTCAAGAATGTCTTTATTCGTTTACATATAATTGTTGTATATATTTTATAATCCACATTTAATAAAGAGATTGGCCTATAGTTTCCGCATTATTCTCTATCTTTCCCTGGCTTTAAAATGACTGAAATAATGGCTTCATTCCATGATGGAGGTATTTTGTTGTTGTTCAACGTCCAATTAAATGACTTTAGAAGCTGTGGCGTGAGTTCTTCTATAAACAGTTTATAAAACTCAGAGGGGTATCCATCACTACCTGGTGATTTACCGTTTTTAAGTGACTTAATCACATCTCTAATCTCTTGTGTTGTTATTTCTGCTGTTAGCTTTTCATTTTGTTGATTTCCTATTGATGGCAAGTCCAATGTGCATAGAAATTTTTTAATATCTTTAGTATTTGTTTCTTCAGGTTGCGAGTATAGTTCTTGGTAGAAATTATGGAATATTTCTTCGATGTTTTCTGGGTTAACTGTGGTTTTATTTGTGGTGGGGTCTTTAATCTTATATACATTATTCATTGTTTGTTGTTTTCTTAACCGTTTTGCCAGCAGTTTTGTGGCTTTTGGTCCCGTTTCATAATATTTTTGCTTTAGATATCTATTTTTCCTTTCAATTTCATCCATTTGTGTTTCTTTTATCTTTATTTTTTCTTCTTTAATTTCTTGATATATTTTTGGGTCATTTGTGCTTTGATGTTTATGTTCTAATTCCCTCAGTCTCTCACATCTTTGTTCATATGCTTCCAGTTTAGTCTTATTTGCTTTTCCTGTTTCAACAATTAATTTACCTCTTAACACGGCTTTTAGTGCATCCCATAGTATTGTTGGGTCCACTTCTTCATTGTCATTCTCTTGGATATATTCATTTATGTTTACTTTTATTCTTTCTTTCATTTTATCATCATTTAACAGTCCTACATTAAGTTTCCATGTTGTTTGTCGTTTTCTATTGTTTAAATTTATTTCCATGTATATAGGATTATGATCTGATATTTCTGCCCCTCCAATCCAACAATTTCTCACCCTGTGTCTGTCATCTTCATTCATAAGGAAGTAATCTATTCTAGAGTGTACTTTATGGACTGCTGAATAATGTGTATAGTCTTTTTCGAGTGGGTGCAGGTCCCTCCAAATGTCTACCATACCCATTTCTGCCAGTGAGGTTCTTATGAATTTTGTTACATGTTTTTTTGTCTTCTTAACACTTGTTGTATCAATTTCATGATCCATGACAGCATTTAAGTCTCCTCCACAAATTAGGACTCCTTCACTGTGTGTTGCTATGAGATCAAACAGATGTTGAAAAAAACCCTTGTCACTTTCTGGTGGGGCATAGATGCTCACTAATGTGATCTGCATTCCATCTATGCTACCCTTTATTATTACATACCTGCCTTCTTTATCCTGGATTTCCTGTTCACATTCAAATTGTATTTTATTTGAGATTAGTATCATAACCCCCCTTTTAGTTCCTCCCTTAAATGAACTGTAGTAGGAGTTCTTATAGCCAAATCTCTTTAGTTTCACATGTTCTGTCTTGCTCAAATGTGTCTCTTGCATAAATATAATTTCGGCTTTTTCTTTCTTGAATTTTCTTATTATTCTTTCCCTTTTAACAGGTGAGTTCAGACCATTCACGTTTAGTGTTATTATCTTAAGATTTTTACCCATAATCATGTTTTTCCATTTTTTTAACTTGTGCTCCTAGCCCCTTTAACAACAAAAATAACACATATTTATATAAAAACACATTAAAAAATCTCGACCTCCGTACTTTGGGCCTTTCTTCTGCCCACTGGTCCCTGTTGGTGGGTGGAGGGATTGTCCTCACCGAGTGTAGGGCCCTCCCTAGACCTGTATTTACTATCCAAGAAATAGTCATTAGTCTAGAAATGTCCAACAAATATCACTTAAACCTCTCCTAGCCGTCTGTTTCTCTTTTACCTTGTCTTCTTGGCCTTCATTTCTTCTGTGTCTTTCTTAATCTTTGTTATAATCTAGGCTTTCAGTTGAAAGCCTTGTAGTCTTTCCTGGGCCCGCTGCGCCACGTCTCCCCCCGTCTTTTGCCGTTCACTCGCCTCCACTCCGGCTGTCGTGATGCGTTCAGGGCCTCCGCTGCTCCTACCGTTTCCTCCGGCACGTACACCTCAAGGCCCCGCTCCATCATGTCCTGCGCTGCCTCTCTGGCTGTGTTGTAGGTTCTTACGCCGTTCTCCCAATGAATCCTCATCTTCGTTAGCGGCGTTTGGAATCTAATTTTTTTTTCTTTCAGCGTTTTTTTAATGTTGGCATATTTCTTCCGCTGCTGCACAATTTCCGCCGGGTAGTCATGATCAAAGAATATCTGCTTGTCGCCGATTCGTATCTTTTTTTTCCACGCTCGTGTCAGGATTCTTTCCTTTACATCATATTTCAGAAAGTTTACCACAACTGACCTGGGTGTAGAGCGTGGGTTCGGGTTCTGTGCCGAGGCTCTGTGCGCTCGTTGAATCTGCAGATCCGCTTCGCTGGGCAGTTCCAGCTCTTTTTTTAAGAACTGATCCATGAATTTCGTCATCGAGTTGCCTTCAATGCCCTCCGGGATCCCGAAGATGCGTATATTGCCCCGTCTGGACCTGCTCTCCAAGTCGGTTACTTTCTCCTGCATCCTCTGCATTTGTGCCGTCAGGGTCTGCAGCTGTTCGCTTGCCTCGCTATTCCAATCTTCCAGCTCTGATATTCGGGCCTGCGCTTCTGTCATACACGCCCGCTGGGAGCGCAGCTCCTCCATGTTTTCTGCTAGCTTGCGCTCCATTTCTCTTCGGAGGCCCATAATTTCTTCCTTAATCTCTTTTTTCAGCTCCTCCTTAAGAGCCGCTAAATCCTGTTGTAGCTGCCGTTTGAAGTCTCTCAACTCTTTACCCAAACTGGCGATGCCAGTGTTCATGGTATCGAGTCTGTCTTCCATTTTCTCTGCTGCGGTCACCTCGTTTTTTTGGGCCCCGTGTTCAGCGGTTTCTCCTGCGTTGTTGAAGAGGAATTCTTTAATTTTACTCTGCTTTTGTCCTTGTGCCCGGCTCCTTCGTGTTTTCATCCCTTAGTTTATTGATCCGCTTATGTCGAGTTGGCCATTTACCGATGATTTTTAATCCGGCTAGGGAGAGCTCTCTGTTTAAGCGTTATGTCTCTCCGCCATCTTCCCGGAAGTCAGCCCACGTCACTTTTAGGACACCACACAGACAGCCAGCGGTTCAAGGATGACGAGCGGCTAAACATGTCATCACTGGTCAGATTGGGGAGGGGCCCAGAGAATACTACAGTGGCAGACATCGTTTTTGCAAAGTCACACACCGATTCTACATTAAGTTTCGTGACTTCCGACTGCTGGAGACGGATGTCATTAATGCCGGCGTGAATAACAATTGTGGAATATTTACAGTTACTTTTAGCCAGCATTTTCAAATTTGACTCGATGTCGCCTGCTCTGGCCCCAGGAATGCATTTGACTATGGCCGCTGGAGTCTCTAGGTTCACGTTTCTGACTACAGAGTCGCCAATGATCAGAGTTTTTTCCTCAGCGGGTGTGTCGCTGAGCGGGGAAAAATGATTAGAAACGTGAACAGGTTGGTGGTGAACCGGGGCTTTGCGACTAGGCTTCCTTCTCACCGTCACCCACCCAGTCTCCTCGCTGCTGAGGAGAGCCGGGGAACCGCTGACGGGGGGCCTAAGCTAGCTAGCTCCGCTGCAGCTAAAGGGTGTCCGTCAAGATTAACTGGCGCAGACGGTGTTTCAATGCAGCGGAGCCGGGATTCCAAATCAGACAACCTCGCCTCGAGCGCCTCAAAAAGACAACATTTATTACACTTACCGTTATCACTAAAAGAGGCAGAGGTGTAGCTAAACATCTGACAGAGAGAGCACACCAGAGGAGGAGAGGAAAGAGAGCTAGTAGCCATAGCTAGTGGCTGGAGAGCAACCACACAGGCAGACAGCAAAACAGGAAGTGACGATACGTTACCACAAGGAAGTGACAATCCTTGTGGTAAAATAAAAATAAAAATAAAAATAAATAGGTTGATAAAATAAAAATAAAAATGATATTCAGGACATCAATAACTAACAGAACAATAAAGCCTACTAAGAAACATCATAACTCAAAACACAGGGAAACAACACAAAGCTGGAAAAACACAGAAAATATTCAGAAATAAATAAAGCCCCCAGAGGCCCCCCCCCTTAAGGGGTGGATACAGACACCCCAAAGTAACACCAAAAAAGAAAAAGAAAAAAGCCCCCCACCCCCAAAAAAGGTATAACAATGGCTCACCCTGGGTGGAAGGTAGGGGGGAACAGGCTAGGAGGGAACAGAAACACACACCCTGCTCAGGATTCGCACCCACACAAAACCAGGCCCCTTGGCTCCCGAGGCCAAAGTACTAAACAGATCGGGTGTTCGGCCGAAGTCCTAGACCTGACCGACGGCAAGGTGGTCTGAGTCGGGTGGCCTACCAGAGAATAAGGACCACCCAACCCAGTGGCACAGTCCGTCAGGCAGCCGACCACAGTTCTTTAGCCACCTGGATAGGAGAGGTGGCCCAGGAGGCAGCTGTCCCATGGGGAGGCCCAACAAAAGGAAGGAGAGCTGAGGAGGGGGAACCACGACGGTGTCTGGCAAAGGAGAGGGGACCATGACACCCTTGGACTGGCCAGCAGCACCTTCGGTGATCTCAGATTGGGACAAAGTTGCACCCGCAGTGGCTCCAGGCTGGAGCGGAACTGCACCCGCGGTGGCTCTGGAAGGGAGTGGAGCTGCACCCGCGGTGGCTCTGGATGGAAGTGGAGCTGCACCCTAAGTGGGCCTGGTCTGGGCCAAGGCTGCACCCACGGAGGCCCCTGGGCTGGGGCGTAACGCTCATGGCGGGCCCACACTGGAGCGCAGCACCCAAGTAGGTCTCAGGCTGGGGCGCAGTACCTACGACATCCCCGACTAGGACACAGCACCCACGGATATTCAGACTGAGGAGGAGCTGCACCCACAGAAGTCCCGGGCTGGGACAGAGCACTCACGACGACTTCAGCAGGAGGGTGAGCAGCACCTACGGAGGTCCCCAGCTGGGACGGCGCACCCGCAACGATCTCAGCAGGGGGAGCTGGACCCATGGCAATCTCAGACGGCGAGTCTGGACCCACTGAGACATTTGGCAGATCAGGAAATACCTCAGTGACCCTGGGGAAAGCTCAGCCAAAACAAGCGGAGAAACAGGGTCAGGGTCACCTGCAGCGGCGGACCCCGGCGAGGTGATCTCAGGCGCTGTTGACGGCTGCACCCAACTCTCCTCACCAAGAGTCAGGCAAGATTTCTTCAAGACAGACACCAGAAAAACGAAAGAGAACACTTGCCTGAGCGCTAGCTCCACCGCCGTCCAGGACTCCGTCAATCCAAGCGATGGCTCCTCAGGTCCAGTTGTCTGGAGATCCAGCTCCAACTCTGCTGCGGCAGCCCCTGCAGCAAGCATGGTGGTTGGTGCAGTCCTAAGACCCCTCAGCAATGTGGCCCACACAGGTGACTCGCCCCATGTGGCGACAGGGGTTCGGCTCCCTGCTGGCGCTGCATCCTGCTTAACTGAAGCCCAGGGACTCTCCTTGGACGGCATATGCGTCAGCTCGGATTCAGCCCTCTCCCTCCGTCCATTATGTGACTGCGGGACTGAAATCAGGTCCTCCAGAGCCACAGGCTACTCCATCGTCCGGTGGCTGAGATCCGGGGCCGACAGACACTCAGGGGTGATAGGAGGAGACACGGAGAGGGCAGGTGAGAAATTAATAGTTGCATCAGGTGGTGAGAGCTCAGGGGACTGTATATCCTGAGCCTCACTACCGGGAATCAGGCAAGGCAAATCATCATAAAATAAAGTGGAATGAAATGACACTTGCCTGTTATCCCAGAATTCGATGTTTCCTGCTGGTGTAGGGCAAACCCTCTCCGTGACTTCAGTTGGAAAGGACCTCCCAAGGGAACGTGGTAGAGCTGCCCCTGCAGTCGCAACAATGGGCGGAGCCAAGAAGGAAACAAGCGGCCCCTCAGCAGCAGAAGAGAACAGTGAGGCGAAGCAAATAACAGCAGCTGCAGGAAAACTAGGGGCTGACAGAACAGCTGAAGAGAAAAAACATAGAGGATGCACTGCTGCAGGAGTCTTCTGCCTCAGTGAAGGGAAATTTGCTGCCCGAGAGGTGAGAGTTTAGACATTAATGGCTGTGTGTTGAGTTATTTTGAGGGATCAGCTAATTTACATTGTTATACAAGCTGTACACTGACTACTTTACATTGTATCAAAGTGTCATATCTTCAGTGTTGTTCCATGAAACGATATAATAAAATATTTACAAAAATATGAGGGGTGTACTCACTTTTGTGAGATACTGTATGAATCCAGTAAGGATAGCCATTTCCGGGCCTTTGTGTCCATCAAATATTGTAGTTGTGTTGATGCAGTTTATATTTTGTTCTTCCAGTTCTCTAGAGGGCATTAGAATCTGTAGTAGTTTTAGGCTTGCCAGTAGGTGGCAAGAAGGAGAGACCTAGCATACTGAATGTCAACAAGAACATGAGTCTGCGTTGCTGTTCTTTCTAAAGCCATCCGCTCACTTCCAGCCCTTTGAGTGGTAATATGAGTAAGTTTAGCAGTTTATTGTGATGGTCAGACAAAGTATAATTGATTATTGGAATAAGTTTAATAAGTTTTATGGACATTGATAATAATGCATCAATTTTATATAGCGCTTTATCATATATACTCAAAGACGCTTTACAAATAGTTACATTATTCATTCACACCAGACAGACAGTGGTAGTGGCAAGCTACTTCTGCAGCCACAGCTGCCCTGGGGCAGGCTGACGGAAATGTGGCAGCCAGTCTGCGCCAACGGCCTTTCCGGCCACCACCGAACATTTATACACATTCATACCCAGTGTTATGGACACTGGAGGCAATGCGGGTGAAGTGTCTTGCCCAGGGACACAACGGCAGGATATCTGGGGAGAGCAGGATTCAAACCGCCAACCATCTGGTTATTAGACGACCTGCTCTACCTCCTGAGCCAGAGATGTGTCTTGTGATGGCGAAGTCTAATCTGAGTTCATATAGTAACACTGCTTAGCTAACGTTAACCCTTTAATGCACCTTTTGTGCACATTGTCTTTGTTTTTCTAGTTTCTAAATACTTCTTTGTATTTTGTATCTTTTCAGTTTCACACTTTTTTGCATTAAATCCTAGTCCAAAACGACACCTGCCTGTTCCTTGGAGGAAGTGATGCAAGTTTAGCTGGCTGTGAATCTCAATATAGGACACGAGTCACATTGGGTGCAACAGAACAGTGAAATCATAGCACTCGGTGAGGGACCACAGTGACGGTTGGTGGAATTCAACGTACATTTAGCATCAGCAGTCCTACCCAGTTGTCAAGATGGAGCAAATACAGGCTGAAAGCCAAAACAGTGAAGAAACACAAAGTGAAAAAAGGTCACACTCCTCAAAGTCATGCTCCTCTCACTCATCCAGGTCCTCTGTACATTCCGGGAAACTGACTGCTCGATCAGCTGTAGGATCTAGGAGGTCATCAGCTTCAAGCCGAGCCAGAATGGCAGCAGCACATGCCCAAGCAGAAGCTCAAGCAGCAAAAGCCAGACTAGCATATGCTGAGAGAGAGATGAGCATTAAAGTGGAAAAGGCACGGTTAGAGGCAACTCTGGATGTACTCAACCTACAAAAAGAAGCAGATGCAGCCAGGGCTAAAGCAGAAGTGATGGAGTCTGCTGTAGCTCAGCTCATTATCCCAGAACACAGCGAAGAATTGAGCTTCTTGCCTCTAGAACAAACTGCAGAACAAAAAGTGAGCGAATATATAAACAAGCATAGTTGTATTGATCCATCTTAAAAGAAAGAAACTTTTCAACAGGACAGCACACATCAGGAACAACATTCCACACTTATTTATTTATTTAGCGAATGCAAAGTCCTTAAGCCAAGCAGTTGCCTCCTGGTTTGCTGTATGGAGGGTGTGTAATCCTCCTTCCAGTCTTTGGAGCGGGCAAGCCTCTATGATGTGTTCCACACTGATTTACTCACATCTCCATGCCAAACAAGAACCAGCTCATTGCCCAGTTCAGCCACAAGATGGAGCCAAGCGACCACCACAAAGAGGTGCAATTCACCAAGTTTCTCATAATGTGTTGCAATCACAACAGATATCAAGTTCAAATGATGCAAACAACACTACCAGTGACCTTGCCAGGTTCTTAGCCAGAAGTCAACTATTAACAGGAGGACTGACAAAATCTGATGACAAGCCAGAGAGTTATCTCTCGTTAAACGCCGCGGCTGCCGGGCTGGAGTAAGGCGGAGGACAAAAAATATAAGGTACAGACCCTCCCTTCCATCTGTTGTCATGGGAAATGTACGGTCGATACTGGGAAAGTTAGATGAGCTAGCGGCTATCTCCCGTTATGATAGCACATACCGGGAGTGCTCTCTCCTTTTGTTTACTGAGACGTGGCTAACTGAACTAGCAGCAGATGCTAACATTGAGCTGGAGGGTTTTCACATGATACGAGCTGACCGAACACCAGACAGTGGCAAGGCTAGGGGCGGTGGAGTGATAATGTATGTTAACAACAACTGGTGCAGACCGGGACATATCACTGTTAAACAACGACACTGCAGCAAAGACATTGAGTTGCTAGCTGTTAGCATGAGGCCTACATATCTCCCGAGAGAACACTCACACGTGATCTGCATTGTTGTTTATGCAAATCCGACGGCGAACGCTGGGACAGCACGTGACGTCATCCATTCAGTAACCAGCAGGCTGCAGACAGAACACCCAGATGCTCTTCTCCTCATCTCAGGCGATTTCAACCATGTTTCACTGTCTCCCATTCTACCCACGTTCACCCAGTATGTCACATGCCACACTAGAGACAATAAAACACTGGATTTATTCTACGCAAACACTAAGGAGGCGTACACCTCATCACAACTCCCCCCACTCGGGAGATCGGATCACAACTTGGTTCATCTCCGGCCGGTGTACAAACCCCTAGTGCACAGACAACCTCCGGCCATGCACACTGTGGAGTTATGGTCTGAGGAGACAATGGACACCCTAAAGGGCTGTTTTGAAGCCACCGCCTGGAAGCAGCTCTGCGATCCACATGGTGAGGACATCGATGGCCTCATTCACACCTTCACGGGCTACCTCAGCTTCTGTGTGGACAAATCCGTTCCCACCAAGACCATACGGCGTCACTCAAACAACAAACCCTGGATCAACCCTGAGATAAAAACACTTCTGAGAGAGAAGAAGAGGATCTTCAGGTCAGGGAACAGGGAGATGCTGAAGTCCGTACAGAGGGAGCTGAGGAGAAAGATCAGAGAAGGCAAGGACAGCTTCAGGAAGAAGATGGAGGACAAGCTGCAACAGAGCGACATCAGCGGGGTCTGGAGAAACCTCAAAACCATCTCGGGGCTCCAGAATACCTCCCCCCAGGCCACAGGGGGCAGGGAGTGGGCGAACAACCTGAATCTGTTTTTCAATAGATTTGACCAACCGCCCTCCCCCCTGACTGCACAACAACCACTGCTGCCTCTAAAGAAATCAAGTCCTGCTGCCCACTCCCCACTCCACCAACACCCCCCCACTCCCAACACACAGCCCCCCATCCTGACCCTGACCAGGACCCAGGTGAGGACGGAGCTGAGGAAGATCAAGGCGAGGAAGGCGCCGGGACCGGACGGCATCAGCGCAAAGCTCCTCAAGTCCTGTGCAGACCAGCTGTGTGGGATTGTGACGTATATCTTCAACATGAGCCTGAAACTGGGGAGGGTACCACAGCTGTGGAAAACATCTTGTGTGGTACCTGTACCAAAAACTTCCCACCCCAAAGACCTGAACAGCTACAGACCGGTGGCCTTGACGTCCCACTTGATGAAGACCCTGGAGAGACTGCTCCTTGCTCACCTCCGCCCCCTGGTGGAACCAGCGATGGATCCACTCCAGTTCGCCTACCAGCATGGCATTGGGGTGGAGGATGCGGTGATCTTCCTCCTTCACCGTTCTCTGTCCCACCTGGAGAAGCCCGGGAATATGGTGAGGATCATGTTCTTTGACTTCTCCAGTGCTTTCAACACCATCCAACCGATGATCCTGAAGGACAAGCTGCTGCGCGCAGGGGTGGACCAGCACCTGTCATCATGGATCCTGGACTACCTCACGAACCGGCCTCAGTTTGTGAGAACCCGGGACTGTGTGTCCGACACGATCATCAGTAGCACGGGGGCCCCCCAGGGAACGGTGCTGGCTCCCTTCCTGTTCACTCTTTATACTGCGGACTTCTCACACAACACAACACACTGCCATCTACAGAAGTTCTCTGATGACTCTGCGATCGTTGGCCTCATCTCCAATGGAGATGAAGCTGAGTACAGAGGGCTTATCCAGGACTTCGTGGACTGGTGCCATCGGAACTGCCTCCAGATCAACGCGAGGAAAACTAAGGAGCTGGTGGTGGACTGCCGCAGGCATGGGCAGCCCCTCACAGTACCAGTAAATATACAGGGAACAGACATCGAGATGGTGACATCCTATAAGTACCTGGGTATTCATCTGAACAATAAACTAGACTGGTCACACAATACTGATGCACTCTACAAGAAGGGACAGCGCAGGCTGTTCCTGCTGAGGAGACTCAGGTCTTTTGGTGTACAAGGGGCGCTGCTGAAGTCATTCTATGACACGGTGGTGGCATCAGCCATCACTTTTGGAGTGGTCTGCTGGGGCAGTGGCATTACTGCAGCCGATAGGAAGAGACTGAACAAACTGATTAAGAAAGCTAGCTCTGTCCTGGGGCAGCGCCTTGATCCGATGGAGGAGATAGGAGAGAGAAGGACAGTGGCTAAACTGTCATCTCTGCTGGAGTCCGAGTTCCACCCTATGCAGGACATACTGAATGCACTGAGGAGCTCATTTAGCAGCAGACTACATCATCCCAGGTGCACAACCGAGAGGTTTCGTAGGTCCTTCCTACCAACGGCTGTCAGACTGTACAACCTAAGCAGGGCTGCTCGCAGAGATAGCAAAAAGACGTAACAAACTAATAGTTTTTTGAATGCAAAAGATGCAATAGACTTACACAATGGTCCCCTCCGGCATACAACTAGGAACTTACCGGTCGCTATGGAGGGTGAGAATATGTATGGGCACATAATCATACCATGTAGGATAACTAAGTAGACGGTTATGCTGTTTCATTCCATCTAGCAACAATGCTCTGCACTGTGTGTGTTTATATATTTACATATTTATTCCATCTAGCTACAATGCTCAGCACTGGGTGTGTTTATATATTTATATATCTACATATTATTCCATCTAGCTACATTGCTCCGCACTGTGTGTGTTTATATACTTGCATATTTATTCCACCTAGCTGCAATGCTCCGTACTGTGGGTGTTTATATATTTACATATTTATTCCATCTAGCTACAATGCTCTGCACTGTGTGTTCATATATTCATATATTTATTCCATCCAGCTACAATGCTCTGCACTGTGTGTCTGTGTGTATATATATTTTATAGTAATACGTACATATGTATATTAGCTGCTCTTGCTTGCTTGTTTTTTTTTTTTTTTCTTGCCTTCTGATTGTTGCTCTGAGTGTTGCTATCCCTGTGCTGTTGCAATCCTGGAATTTCCCCGTTGTGGGACTAATAAAGGCTTATCTTATCTTATCTTATCTTAGCTGGAAAGCCACATTCCAGAGTACCATCAGAGACCTCGGTCTTACAGCCAGTGAAGAACTAAACCTCCTCATTAAATGGCTTGGCCCTGAATCTTCTGAACATGCTAAGAGATTAAAATCAGTCAATATCAAGCATCCACCTGCTGGTCTGAACATGGTCTGGACGAGACTGGAAGAATGCTACGGATCACCAGAAGCAACAGAAAAGTCCATGTTTGCAAGAATCCAAAACTTCCCAAAGCTCACAAGCAAAGAGCCACACAAGCTTCGTGATCTATCAGATCTACTGTGTGAACTGGAAGCAGCAAAGCTGAATGGATATCTGCCAGGCTTGAGTTACCTAGACACAGCAAAGGGTGTAAGTCCAATTGTGGAAAAGTTGCCCTTTCACCTTCAAGAGAAGTGGACAATGGTAGAGTCAAAGTATAAAGAAGACCATCATGTAAGCTTCCCACCTTTCTCATTCTTTGTTGAATTTGTGAAAGGTCAAGCCAAGGCAAGGAATGACCCAAGCTTCAACACGACTTATAGCCCACCTGCCAATTCTACAATCAGCTGCAAAAAAAGAAAATCACAAGGTCACTACATGCAGAAACAATCAGTTATGGTACACAAAACAGATGTGTCAGTCGGAGTAAAGACAAAGGAAGGAGGCGAAGACATTAAAAGACAATGTCTCATACATCACAAACCACACCCACTGAAAGGATGCAGGGGTTTCAGAACTATGTTGCTTGAGGACAGGAAAAAGGTACTCAAAGACAACAACATCTGCTAACGCTGCCTTGCTTCCACCACCCACCAAGCCAGGGACTGTCAAGTAAGATAAGATAAGATAAGATAAGCCTTTATTAGTCCCACAACGGGGAAATTCCAGGATTGCAACAGCACAGGGATAGCAACACTCAGAGCAACAATCAGAAGGCAAGAAAAAAAAAAAAACAAGCAAGCAAGAGCAGCTAATATACATATGTACATATTACTATAAAATATATATATACACACACACACACAGACAGTGCAGAGCATTGTAGCTGGATGGAATAAATATATGAATATATGAACACACAGTGCAGAGCATTGTAGCTAGATGGAATAAATATGTAAATATATAAACACCCACAGTACGGAGCATTGCAGCTAGGTGGAATAAATATGCAAGTATACTGTATAAACACACACAGTGCGGAGCAATGTAGCTAGATGGAATAATATGTAGATATATAAAAACAGTGCGGAGCATTGTAGCTAGATGGAATAAATATGTAAATATATAAACACACACAGTGCAGAGCATTGTTGCTAGGTGGGATGAAACAGCATAACCGTCTACTTAGTTATCCTACATGGTATGATTATGTGCCCATACATATTCTCACCCTCCATAGCGACCGGTATGTTCCTAGTTGTATGCCGGAGGGGACCATTGTGTAAGTCTATTGCATCTTTTGCATTCAAAAAAAACTATTAGTTTGTTACGTCTTTTTGCTATCTCTGCGAGCAGCCCTGCTTAGGTTGTACAGTCTGACAGCCGTTGGTAGGAAGGACCTACGAAACCTCTCGGTTGTGCACCTGGGATGATGTAGTCTGCTGCTAAATGAGCTCCTCAGTGCATCCAGTATGTCCTGCATAGGGTGGAACTCGGACTCCAGCAGAGATGACAGTTTAGCCACCGTCCTTCTCTCTCCTATCTCCTCCATCGGCTCAAGGCGCTGCCCCAGGACAGAGCTAGCTTTCTTAATCAGTTTGTTCAGTCTCTTCCTATCGGCTGCAGTAATGCCACTGCCCCAGCAGACCACTCCAAAAGTGATGGCTGATGCCACCACCGTGTCATAGAATGACTTCAGCAGCGCCCCTTGTACACCAAAAGACCTGAGTCTCCTCAGCAGGAACAGCCTGCGCTGTCCCTTCTTGTAGAGTGCGTCAGTATTGTGTGACCAGTCTAGTTAGTAAGTAACAATCAAGTGTGAAGAATGCAACAGCGACAAACACCTGGCAGCTCTCCACCCAGGCCCAGCTCCAACAGCATCTAAGCCTCCCTCATCTCCTAAAGAGAACGGCGGGGAGCAAGAACTCACACAGGACTTAGATGTCACAACCACATGTACCGAGGTATGTGGAAATCAAATCACAGGAAAATCCTGCTCCAAGATCTGTTTGGTTCAAGTTTACCCGAAAGGTGAGCCACACAACATGAAAAAGATGTATGCAATAATAGATGATCAAAGTAACCAATCACTCGCAAAAACAGAGTTTTTTGAAACATTCAATATTCGAGGCACGGCCACACCTTACACACTGAAGACATGTGCTGGCACAACACAAGTAACTGGTAGAAGAGCCTGCGACTACATAGTTCAATCATTGGATAGAAAAATGAGTTTTCCTCTCCCCACGCTCATAGAGTGCAATGCTATCCCCAACAATAGGGAAGAAATACCCACTGCAGAAGCTGCCTCACATCACCCCCATCTGAAAACAATAGCTGCTGAAATACCACCCCTCGAACCAGACACTGACATACTGCTGCTGATAGGACGCAACCTTCTCAGAGTACACAAGGTGAGAAAGCAAATCAGTGGCAGGCACAATGACCCGTTTGCACAGAAGCTTGACCTGGGCTGGGTTATCATTGGTGATGTGTGTCTGGGCACCGCCCACAAGCCAAGTGAGGTAAACGCTCTCAAAACACGTGTTAGACAATGGACGCCCAAGCTATCTCACTCCCTGTGACAGTCGCTTCAGTGTAAAAGAGAGCTTCACAGTGAGCCAACCGAAATCTGTCTCCAACCTACTGCCACCTTCAAACCCACATGCAAAGCCCACGGTTGAGAATCTAGGAGAAACCATCTTCTGTCGCACTAATGAAGACAATCACCTCGCACACTCTGTTGAAGACACAATCTTTCTGAAGAAGATGGAAGGGTCCTTCAAAGATGACACAAACAGTTGGGTGGCACCACTCCCATTTCGTAGCCCCAGACGCCTACTCCCTGACAACAGGTGCTACGCCTACAAGCGGCTCATGTCTCTGTGACGTATGCTTGACAAGAAGCCAGACATGAAGGCACACTTTGTTGAGTTCATGCAGAAGATGCTCGACAACAAACACGCAGAGCTGGCACCACCTCGTGATGGAGACAAAGAGACCTGGTATCTTCCCATTTTTGGCGTATACCACCCACAGAAGCCTGGGAAGATCTGTGTGGTGTTCGATTCCAGTGCGCAGTTTGATGGAGTTTCCCTCAATGATGTACTGCTGTCAGGGCCTGACCTAAACAACACACTCGTATGTGTGCTCCTCCGCTTCAGAAAAGAACCTGTCGCTGTCACAGCTGACATCGAGCAGATGTTTTACTGCTTTGTTGTCCAAGAAGATCACAGAGATTATCTTCGCTTCTTGTGGTACGAAAACAACGACCTGATCAAAGAAGTGGTGGACTATCGCATGAGGGTGCATGTTTTCGGTAACAGTCCCTCCCCTGTGGTGGTGATCTACGGGTTGAGGATGGCAGCAAAGGAAGCAGAAGGTGAATATGGAACTGACGCTCGAAACTTCATAGAACAGGATTTCTATGTGGACGACGCATTAAAGTCTTTCTCGACAGAAGCTGAGGCTATCGACGTTCTACAAAGAGCCCAGAGAATGCTCGCACTCTCTAATCTACGTCTCCACAAGATTGCCTCCAACAAAGTAGAAATAGTGAACGCTTTCCCACCTGAAGACAGGGCAAAGGAACTCAAAGACCTTGATCTGTCTACAGACAAGCTCCCAGTCCAGCGCAGTTTGGGTGTGATTTGGGACACCACATTAGACACTTTCACATTTGATGTTCCACAAGAGCAAAAGCCCTTTACTCGACGTGGTGTGCTGTCAACTGTTAACAGTCTGTTCGATCCTCTCGGGCTGCTAGCACCTGTAACCATCAAAGGCAGACTTCTTCTTAGAGAGCTCTCCAGCAGCAATCTTGAGTGGGACAGCCCCTTGCCTCAAGACATGTATGACGATTGGAGAAAATGGCATGACTCTCTGCAGCATCTCAAGACACTGAACATTCCCCGTACCTATGTGTCATTCTCCATCTCACAAGCCAAAGTCACTGAACTCTGTGTGCTCTCAGATGCTTCAGTTAAAGCTATAGCTGCGGTTGCCTACTTGAGTCACACGCGAAGACGACCACAGCGAGGTCGGGTTTGTCATGGGTAAGGCCAAACTAGCCCCTGTGCCAGAGCTCACCATTCTGAGGCTAGAACTGTGTGCTGCAGTGCAGCAGTATGTGAACAATCGCAGTATGTGAACAATCGTGTCCTGAGAATCAAGCAATCGTCTCTGCCTGGCCAGTGGAAGTACACTACCGTTCAAAAGTTTGAGGTCACCCAGACAATTATTTTGTGTTTTCCATGACAAGTCACACTTATTTACCACCATGAGTTGTAAAATGAATAGAAAATATAGTCAAGACATTGACAAGGTTAGAAATAATGATTTGTATTTGAAATAATAATTTTTTCCTTCAAACTTTGCTTTCGTCAAAGAATCCTCCATTTGCAGCAATTACAGCACTGCAGACCTAACATGATTGCACAAGGGTTTTCTAATCATCCATTAGCCTTCTGACGCAATGAGCAAACACATTGTACCATTAGAACACCGGAGTGATAGTTGCTGGAAATGGGCCTCTATACACCTATGTAGATATTGCACCAAAAACCAGACATTTGCAGCTATAATAGTCATTTACCACATTAGCAATGTATAGAGTGTATTTCTGATTAGTTTAAAGTTATCTTCATTGAAAAAAAGTGCTTTTCTTTCAAAAATAAGGAAATTTCTAAGTGACCCCAAACTTTTGAACGGTAGTGTATGTCCCAACAGAGCACAATCCTGCTGATCATGGATCTCGCTATCTGCCAGCAGGGAAGATCTCCAGTACTACATGGTGGTCTGGTCCAACCTTCCTACTCGGCAAACAGACTGTCACTCCTGAAAAAGGCCCATTTGAGCTCATCGATCCAGAGTCAGATGTTGAAATTCGACAGAACGTGACAACACTTGTGACACGAAACAAAACTACAAAGACTTTCTCCAGACCCATCTCGGATTGTATACTCCTTTTATCTCCAACAAGTTAGTTTATAAGTTTAGTGGCATTCTTACAATAATGCCAGGCGGGGAGTGTGTTGATGCAGTTTATATTTTGTTCTTCCAGTCCTCTAGAGGGCGTTAGGATCTGTAGTAGTTTTAGGCTTGCCAGTAGGTGGCAAGAAGGGGAGACCTAGCATACTGAATGTCAACAGGAACATGAGTCTGCGTTGCTGTTCTTTCTAAAGCCATCCGCTCACTTCCATGCCCTTTGAGTGGCAATATGAGTAAGTTTAGCAGTTTATTGTGATGGTCAGACAAAGTATAATTGATTATCGGAATAAGTTTAATAAGTTTTATGGACATTAATCAGAGATGTGTCTTGTGATAGCGAAGTCTAATCTGAGTTCATATAGTAACACTGCTTAGCTAATGTTAACCCTTTAATGCACCTTTTGTGCACATTATCTTTGTTTTTCTAGTTTCTAAATACTTCTTTGTATTTTGTATCTTTTCAGTTTCACACTTTTTTGCGTTAAATCCTAGTCCAAAACGACACCTGCTTGTTCCTTGGAGGAAGTGATGCAAGAGAGAGTTTAGCTGGCTGTGAATCTCAATATAGGACACAAGTCACATTGGGTGCAACAGAACAGTAGTAATCTTAAGAAATTCTTTAGATCATTCTTCCAACCATTAAAATGTGGTTACTGTTTGTATACCTGCATTTGTGAATAAAATACTTAGCCAAAACAATCAGATTGTTCACCAAAATTTCCAAGTTTTATCTTGTAAAAAATTTTAATTACATTCATATTAATAGACTGAAGATGTATATTCTTTGTTTGAAGCCAGTTTTGAAATGAAAACCAGAACTCACCAACAAGTCCACAAAGGTAAAAAAAAAAAACATGGTCAACAGTTTCAATTTCGTTTTTACAGAAATTACAACATTTATTTTCCCAATTAAGTCGTTAATGTAAAAAATTATTAAAAGGATATATATCGTTTAAAATTTTAAATGTCACTTCTTTAGCATTTGGCAGTAGTGGGCATGATATGTATCATTTTCTTATTAGCCCGGCCTTTTCTTTTGAGTATTCTTAGTGTCATGAGCTGAGTTGGCTTGGTTTCCCCGACTCGGTCCTGGCCTCCCTGTGGGTTTAGGTGCTGCTGTGCATGTGTATATTATGTATATCTGCTGCTTCCTTACCCATAGCCGCTGCTCTCTGGCCGGCAGCTGTAAGGCAGCCCTCTTTGGCTCACTTGTATGAGCGCTGGCTGACAGCCTGCCGGTCTAACCACGCTTCCTCTCTCATTACCGCCAGCTGTTCTCATTCCCGTTTGCCATCTCCCTGTTCTCATTCCCGTTTGCCATCTCCCCGCTCCTCGCCCAGGTGCTTCCAATCTTACCATCACCAGCAATACGTGTACTTAAACAGTCTTTTGCCAGTCACGCATTGCTGGGTCATTGTATTGTCAGTGATTAGTCTGTTGTCAGCACTATTTCAACGTGTTAGCCACTCCGCGTTTGTCGTGGTCCTCTCACGTTCGCACAGCAATACCGGCTGTGGGATGCCAGCGTGGTTACACGTTTCTCCTCCTGCGTTTGCGGGGCGATGCCGGCCCCCGAACACCAACCATAAGTGTACCTTCCTATTTTTGTAAGTCTTAACCCTTTTGAACTGTTTGTCATTTCTTTAATAAATGTGCTGTGGTGTAACCTGCACGTAAATCCGTTATTTCATTATCCCTCTCCGTGTACTGCATAAAGGCGCACGAGGAGTCATGACAGAGTGACCCAGCCAGAAAAGAGGATTTAGCGGGTTACACCCACCCATCCCTTTTTCCTTTTTTGTGTCATTTTTTGGAACTCACCTGTCTCTGGCGCGCACTATGCCCCAGGCTCGCCGGTCTCGCCGAAGAAGAGGAGGAACGGCAGCGAGGATACCCACGGTGGCGGAGGGATGGGCTGCCGAATTTATCCAGAGCTTAGTGCAGGGGTGTCCAACCATGTGCCATGGAGAGCCAAGACCCTGCAGGTTTCACCTCCAACCAGTGTCTTCAACAGCAGATTTCAGTGAACTTCTTCCCACTGATTGCTGATAAGTGAAAACACCTGCTGAAGAGACTGGGTAGAAGAGAAAACCTGCAGGGTCTTGGCTCTCCATGGCACATGGTTGGACACCCCTGGCTTAGTGGATGAAGCCCTCGTCACCTGGGGACCGAAGAAAACATTGGAATGTTTGAACGGAGCAGTGGGAATCCTGGAGGTGCATCCCGGGTTATGGAACTATCCCCAGTACGCCGACCTGCTGGCCACAGTCTGCATGCTCCAGCGCTTATTCCCCGATTTGACATTTTCCACGGCATTGAAATGAAGGCACTGTTTCCAGCAGACTTCTATCCTCCGTGACGCTTCACCCGACTCTCCTTCCACTCCAGCATGCTCTTCACCAGCTAACAAGGGACAGCATTTCCCCGCATGGAAGCGCCGGGAAAAGCCTTCTCCTCCTTCAACTGCCACTGTCCCTCCAGCTACTGCGAAGTCTGGCAGGGCTGCCCTGGGAACACCCACCTCCATCTCCAGGAAAACGGCTCCTCCACCTTTGATGGAGAGGGCCGGAAATCAGGCTGCTCTGGAACTCCAGGACGACAGACAAGTGTTTTTTCATTCTATTCAATTAAACCATGAAAGACCTTGTCTGTCTCCCTAGGGAGAGGCCCAGCCTCAGCAATCCGCTGGGTCCTCTCCTCTGGCTGCAGTTGTTAGCTCACCCTCTATTTCCACTGTGTCTCTTCCCTTTATTCCCGAGTGCCCGTTGGTTCCGGAACTGAGCCACCAGACTTTGGGGAGGTTTGGGGCCCTGGATGATCCTGCCCAGGGGCCCGCACAGAGGTGTTTCCCTGCAGCCACGCCGGTGGAGTCTCCGGCATTGGAGCCACTGCAGGGGTTTTGAAAGGACCGCAATGACCATCTCGCCTGCTGTGGAGGCTTCTGCAGCGGAGTGGAAGCCAGAGATGGACCTCCTCGAGGCTGGACCTGGGATGTCATCATCAAGTTTGACAGAGTCCTGGACGGTGGTGGAGTTCCAGGTCAGGCAAGCTCTCTCCCTTATATTTCTTATGTATATACTTGAGAGATCTTGCCTGGCTGTTGGGGAGGAGAGTAAGATGCAGCCCTCGGCTGCATCTGAACTCGCCTCGCCAGGCTCCACCGCTGCCGGCAACCCTAACCACCTCTCTTTTACTGCTGTCTCTGAGCCTTTGTTTAGGGTCGCCGGAGAGGCTGTGTCTTCACCGGAGGTCGCCAAGGGTCTGGTCCAGCCAGAGGAGGACTCAACTGTTTCAGCTCCTCTGGCCGAGGTCATCAGGGTTTCCCTCATCGACTGCCTCTTCAGCCTTGTGCTCCTGCAAGTTGGCCCGCTCACCGTGGGTGCAACAAGGCTCCAGCCGGAGTCCACCACGGGTGCAGCAGGGGCTCAACTGGGTTCCACCGTGGGTGCAGCAGGGGCCCAACCGGGCTTCACCGCGGGAGCAGCAAGGCTCCTGCCGGAGTCCACTGCAAGTGCAGCAGGGGCCCAACCGGGTTCCACCGTGAGTGCAACAGGGGCCCAACCAGGCTTCACTGCGGGTGCAGCAGGGCTCCAGCCGGAGTCCACTGTGGGTGCAGCCCTGGTCCAGTCGGGCCCCACTGCGACTGCTATGAGGCCCCAGGTGGGGACCACCGCAGGTGCTACTCCTTCCCAGGTCAAGGTTGTTGATGGTATGGCCAGCCAGCTTGAGGACACCAGGGCCTACACCCCTCCACTGGATGCCATCTTGGCCCTCTTTGCACCTTTCTGGTCTTGGTGGTTTTATGGCATGGGCAGGACACCAGAAGGACCGACTCTGCGGGTCAGGTGACCCATGTTTTCCGGCAGGCCACCAGACTCCGTCCACCTGACCTCCTACAGGGCCTGGGACTCTGGGCGGCCTCCTGAGACCCAACGCCCGTGGACTTGGGGGGGTTAGTGGATTCCGGTGTTGTGCCCTGGGCGGGGTTGTGTTTGTTCCCTCTGGTTCTGTTCCCCCATCTCCCACCCTAGGGTTATTTCTTTTTTATTTTTTGCTGTTGTTCCTGTTGGGGGGGGGGGGGTCTTGGTGATGTTACCTTGGGTGTCTGGGATCGACCCTTTGAGGTGGGGACTATGTCAGGAGCTGAGTCGGCTTAGTTTTCCCAACTCGGTCTTGACCTTCCTATGAGTTTAGGTGCCTCTCTGCATGTGCATATTATGTATTTCTGTGCTGCTTCCATACCCATAGCTGCTGCTCTCTGGCCGGCAGTTGTGAGGCAACCCTCTTTGGCTCACTCTTGTGTGAGTGCTGGCTGACAGCCTGCCGGTCCGCCCACGCTTCCTCTCTCATTACCACCAGCTGTTCTCATTCCCATTTGCCATCTCCCCGCTCCTTGCCCAGATGCTCCCAATCTCACCATCACCAGCAATGAGTGTACTTAAGCAGCATTTTGCCAGTCACACATTGCTGGGTCATTGCATTGTCAGTGATTAGTCTGTTGTCAGCACTATTTCAATGTGTTAGCCACTCTGCGTTTGTCGTGGTCCTCTCATGTTCGCACAGCGATACTGGCTGTGGGACGCCAGCGTGGTTACACGTTTCTCCTCCTGCATTTGCGGGGCGATGCCGGCCCTCGAACACCAACCGTAAGTGTACCTTCATGTTTTTGCAAGTCTTCACCCTTTTGGACTGTTTGTCATTGCTTTAATAAATGTGCTGTGGTGTAACCTGCACGTAAATCCATTATTTCATTATCCCTCTCCGTGCGCTGCGTAAAGGCACATGGGGAGTCATGACACTTGGAGGATATATTTCCTCTTTAGTTGACTCGAATTAAAAAGTAACATTTAGACATTTTTTGATAAACCTGTTGGTGAATTTATTGCTTCCCAGAGATATGCCCTCAATGCGCAATGATCTAATATCTACCACAGCATTAGAATGAATACAAATTTGTTGAATCATTGTTTTGAATGGAACGGGGATTGCTTCTTTTAGTTTATCATATTCATTTTGCGAGAAATTAAAGTTAAACTTGGAGCAAATATCTTTATAACTTAAAAAAAAAAAAACTTCCTGAACTATCCAGCAGGTGAAACACAGACCATACACCCTTTTCCATCCAGGTTCCCCAAAACAACAATTTCCTTTTGCACAAAATATATCTGTTGTTCCAAAGGGGGGTGTTATGTGGGGTGAAGTTGTGTTTGTATAAAAGGGTCCAGTAATGAAGTTCTTTTTGGTGAAAGTCTGAAAGTTTAACCAGTAACTTATTGACATCATAGTCACAGCACAGTAAAAAGTCAATTCCACCCAACCTTTTGAAAACAGTATTTGAGATGCAAAACCAGAATGAGTCTTTGTTTTTTACGTAAGAGTTAAGCCATTGTATTTTCAGAGCTCCATTCATGACCAAAAAATCTATGGCATTCAACCTTCCAAATTCTTGACTACATCAGCTCTCCTAATTTAAATGCATTTATTCTTCCAAAGCAAGTTGAAATTAAATTTATTTGTAAATCGTATAATTTGGTCTGAAACATTAAATGAAGATGCAGGATAAATAACTCTTGAGAGATTTTCCATTTTTGATAATACCCTTCCAAATACAGTTGTATCCCTTTGAAACCAAGAGTTTAGAATCGACTTGCATTTTAATATGTGTTTTTGAAAATTTTCTATTTCCAATGCTTCCTTATTTTTAGTAATGATTATTCCCAGATATTAAATATCATTTTTTATCTTTATATTTCCAATTGACTGAACCATTTGGTCATGAAGAGACAAGATTTCACATTTATTAACATTTAATGTCACACGTGCAGCTTTAGAAAACTGATTGATACACTTCAGTGCCAAGGGAAGTTCCTTTGCATCATTTAAAAACAAAGTAGTATCGTCAGCAAATTGACTTATAACTGTTTGCCTAAAATATTAATTCCTAGAATTTCACTCATTTTAATCCTAATTGACAGTAGCTCAGCAACCATTATAAATAACAAGGGTGAGACACTGCAGTTGTGTCTGATGCCTCTCTGCACAGTAATAAATCTTGGACAGGTACCAGATTCCACAGAAACACAACTGTTGATATTTTTGTAAAGCATAGTAATTAAATCACTGAAGTTCTCTCCAAAGCCAAAATTTCTCAATGTTTCTAATGTAAATGGGTGTTCTACTGAATCAAAGGCTTTGTAGAAGTCCAGAAACACAATATAGCCTTCCATTTAAAAATAAATGACCATAGTCAATAACTAAAAAGACGTCTTTTTAATCTTGCAGCAATGCAGCCACATAGAATTTTATGATCAGTATTCAATAAAATAATACAGTAGGCCTCAAGTTATCTAGGAGTCTTTTACCTTTGCCTTGTTCAGGAATAAGAGTTATGAGACCTTGTTTCATTGTAGGCATAAGTTCCTTCTTATCAATGCATTCCTGAACTGCATTAAATGTGGAATGTGTAAATGACGAGACAGATTTGTCTTAGGCAGTTTATTACACATCTCCAACATGAGCATCGTAGCAAGAGGAGATCTCAGAAAAAAACTCGACCCTTAAATACTCAGGCCTTCCTACAGCTCAAAGTCACATTGCATTCACATCAAAGGACAATACATTCACTTCCTTAATCCCCTAACATCCCCCTCGCAGTCTCTGAACACAAAGGAGCCTCCTAGCAGTCTCCGACACACAAAAGATCACACTTTCACAACTTCCTGTTATCTCCAAGGAAACTCTGCACTTTGTTCTTATCTAAGATGCTAGACATTATGTTCTCCCCATCTGCGGCCCATGTGCGGCCACACGACCCCCCCGAGCATGTTGGATAGAACAAAAGAATAACAGTCCGTATGTTGTGACAGAACCATTAAACATCAGTCCACATGCTGCTTGGGCTTCAGTCTTCTCCCGTATCTGCTGTAACCAGGGTTCACCGCCTCCGCGGCGCTGTCATGCTGGGGAGCTGATGTTTGGGGGTGAAAACCTTTTGACTGTCCCTGTGGGTGTTCTGGGGAAACTTTACTCTGGGAAGCTCCCTGTGGGGGTCTTCCACGTCAAGGGGCCCTCGCCAACAGCACTTGCTCGTCCACCACCACAAAAGCAGGTTTGAGTCTGTTTATGCCAATCTTTTCCCTCCTACTCCCCAAGTCTAGCAAAAAATGCTTGTCCCCTGTTTCCAGCACTCTGAACGGTCCATCATAAGGTGGGCGCAGTGGGGGTCGGTGTGCATCGTGTCTGACAAAAACAAACTCCGCGTTTTTCAAAGTTTTAGGCACAAAAACGCGCGGAAAACTGTGGTGAACGGGGCCCGGCAGCGTGCTTGTGTCTATGTTACTCTGCAGCAGCTGAGATGGGGAGCTGCCTGGCGCAGGATTATCTGGGAGAAACTCCCCGGGCAGCCGAAGCGGCTGCGCAAAATCGAGTTCAGCCGGGGAAGCTTCCAGATCCTCTTTAGGCGCAGAACGTAACCCCAATAAAACCCACGGTAGCTTGTCTACCCAATTTGCATCCGTCAGTGACGCCCTGAGAGCCGCTTTCAATGACCTATGAAAACGTTCGCATAACCCATTAGCCTGTGGATTGTACGCGGTTGTGCGGTGAATTGTGACACTCAGGCTGCGGGCTATTGTTGACCAAAGTTCGGAAACATGAGCATCGTAGCAAGAGGAGATCTCAGAAAAAACTCGACCCTTAAATACTCAGGCCTTCCTACAGCTCAAAGTCACATTGCATTCACATCAAAGGACACACAATACATTCACTTCCTTAATCCCCTAACATCCCCCTCGCAGTCTCTGAACACAAAGGAGCCTCCTAGCAGTCTCCGACGCACAAAAGATCACACTTTCACAACTTCCTGTTATCTCCAAGGAAACTCTGCACTTTGTTCTTATCTAAGATGCTAGACATTATGTTCTCGCCATGTGTGGCCCATGTGCGGCCACATAAATAATAAATGCCTAAGATCTTTCCAAAAAAAATTGGTAAAACTCTGCCGTAAGTCCATCTGATCCTGGGGATCTAATGATAATTTGGGAACCACAATATCAAGTTCTTCAATTGTTAGATGTGAATCACAAATCTCCTTAAATGCATCATCAATTTTGGCAATGAAATCCTTAATTTTGTTTAAAAAAAGTAATCTCAACTCGGAAAAATGTAGATGTATAAAGTTGGCTGTAAAATTTAAAAACTTCTTTGCTGATGTTTTTATCATCTTTAAATTCAATTCCGTTAATTAATAGAGAGGCAATGGCTTTGTTACATTGTCGCTTTTTTCTAAATTGTTGAAGTAAGATGTTGTGGCCACACATATGTGACCTACTTTGTGACTGATGTAAGGCCTCACATTTTAGATAAGAACAAAGACAGAGTTTCCTTGGAGATAACAGGAAGCTGTGAAGATGTTAGCTTTGGTATGCAGGGCCTGAGACTGTGGGGGTGATATTAGAGGATTAAAGAGGAGATGCATTGTTACTGGCGATTATAATGCAATGTGACTTGTGATGCAATGTGATTTGTGAACTGTGAGAGTCCTGGTATTTAAGGACGAGAGTTTCCTGTGATGCTCTCTTTCTTCTTTGAGATGTTGGCGAATGTGAATAAAGCTGCCTTGAGAGAAATCTGTCTCATCATTTGCACATTCCCACAATGTATTCTTTTCCCCCTCCTCAATTCACTTTGCTCTTGATCGAACAAAAACACCTTTAGCTTTTTTAACATACATGTCATCTAATTTGGATTACAAGGTCATAGTTCTCCATTTCATGAATATTTAAGTCGATTTTATTACAATACTTACTAATTTCTTAAAATAAAAATTCTTCCTCACTTTTTTCTTTTAATGAGTTCCTTACCTTTCCTCTGACATATTCATTCAGTGATTTTCGTTATTATCAGTTTATCTAATAATCAGTTTTGCAGGTTTTGTCATAATTCACCTCCAGTAGAACTGGGAAAATGGACTCAGACGTACAGGCAGAGCTCCAGCATAACATGTTGATTTATTAACAAACTCAAATAAACAAACAAACTAGCAGCATGGGAGTTGAAACACAAACAGAGCCATGGGAGGCTAAAACTCACTGGAAAATAACTATGGACAAGACACAGGGTACCGGCAAGGAAAAACAACACAACATAATGACACCACACGAGACAGACACTGAACACTGACATATATATGATAACAAATGAGCACAAACAAGAGACAGCTGGGGAACAATCAAGGGTAGCAGGGAAGTGGCTGCAGGTGAGTGTCATGACTGTAAGTGGTAAGCTCATGTGCAAGACAGCTAACACCAGAGAAGACACTCAAACGCGGAGTAAAAACGTTAAACACAACTTTATTGAAAACACACAACTGGAAAGAAAGTGGCGCACACCGAGGGAACACACGGCCTGTGGAAGAAGGGGAAATGAGAGCTGGTTAGGAATGAGGAGTGAAACTGGGGATAATGGATAAGAGCAGGAGTAATCTTACTACAGGTGAGCGGAGAGCCCGGCAGAGGAACCCAGCGAGGAGGAGAAGAAACCAGCAGGGCAGAGCTGGCAGAGGACGTAGAGAGGAGAGGAGCTAGGGGAGTCTGACTGGGTGGAGAAGACAGTCCAGGGTGAAGATGATGAGGGGACAGGCGAGCACACCACAATCCCGGAGACGCACCGCTGAGATGGCAGAAACCTGGGGAGAGAGGAGGAAAAGGAAAATTAGGCTGAATTCCTAACGGTACAATTCTTAACCTTATTTTCAGGCAGCAGTACCCAATGAACCAGCGCCGAAGTGTTCACAAGCAGGTCCTTTTAAGTGCTGGCAGTGAAGAGGCAGCAGGTGCGTCCACTCACGCAGGTGCATTGATGACCTGCAGAGCCGGGAGACAGATGAGGAACCTCCCACAGAAAGGGAGGGGAAGTGCGCTTGCCTGATCATCACAGTCCTCCCCCTTTAAGGGTCACCTCCTGTCGACCCACTGGGCTTCTTAGGATGAGCCCGGTGAAGGGGTTGGACCATCCCCTTGTCATGGAAATAAGAGCCGGGGATCCACGATCTTTCTTCCGGTCCATAGCCTTTCCAGTGGACGAGGTATTGCAAGCCCGGGCCCTGACGGCGGGCATCCAGAATCCTCTGCACGGTGTAGATGGTCTGGCTGTTGAGGATCCGGGGAGGAAGAGGTGGCTTTGGGGGGGGGGGGGGGCAGAGAGGGCTGGCGGAGAGGGGCTTGATCTAGGACACATGGAACGTGGGGTGGATGCAGAGTGTTGGCGGCAGTTTTAAACGAACCGTCACGTTATTGATGAACCTTGAGATGGTATAGGGACCCAGGAAGCAAAATGACAGTTTCATAGATTCCGTTTTCAATGGAATCTGGTCCACCAACGGCCACACTCTCTGACCAACTGCGTACTTAGGCGCTGGAACTCATCTGCGGTCTGCATACTGGCAGTTCCGCTCAGCCGAGCAAAGGGCAGCCCGGGTGGACCTCCAAAACCGGCAGTAGCAGTGAGCATGGGCCCCCACAGATGGAGCAGCAACATCCCTCTCCACCATGGGCAGCAGGGGTTGAGTATAGCCCATAGACGCCTCGAAGAGTGTTACTCAGGTGGCGGAGGAGACGGCTGAATTATGGACGTACTCCACCCAGGTCAGATGGGAGCTCCAGGTGGTCGGGTTGCAGGAAGCCACACATCTCAGGGCAGCCTCCAAGGATTGGTTAGCACGCTCAGCCTACCCATTGCTCTGAGGGTGGTAACCGGAAGTGAGACTAACCATAGTGCCCAGGGACTTGGCAGGCCTTGACATAGTCCTGAATGTCCTTCCACAACATCCGCCACCAGAACACTCGCTGCACCAGATTGATAGTTCGGGAGATCCTGGGGTGACAGGCAAAGTGGCTGGTATGCCCCCACCGGATGACGTCACTGCGTAGGCTGGATGGGACAAATAGGTTATTGGCTGGGCCCCCCTCAGGTTTGGGCTCAGTGGATTGGGCCTGCCGGACCCTCCGCTCAATCTCCCACAAGAGGGCGCCAAGAATACAAGAGGAAGGCACTATGGGCTCTAAAGGAGAAGAGGAGGATGACAGGTTGGGGGCAAACTGGCGGTAGAGAGTGTCAGGCTTGGTGTTCCAAGACTCCGACCGATAAGTGATTGTGAGGTTAAACCTAAGGAAGAATAGGGCCCAGCGGGCGTGCCTGGAGTTCAACCTGTGGGCCGACCTAAGACACTTTAAATTTTTGTGGTCAGTCCACACAATGACAGGATGAATGGCTCTCTCCAGCCAGTGCCTCCACTCCTCAAGAGCCAATTTAATGGCTAGCAGCTCTCGGTCCCCTACATCATAATTCTTCTCGGCCGGCTTTAACCGCCGAGAGAAATACGTGCATGGGTGGAGCTTCTGATCGGAGACTGAACGCTGCGAGAGAACAGCGCCCAGCCCCGAATCGGAAGCATCCACCTCTATTATGAACTGGAGCTGGAGGTCAACCTGGGCCAAGATAAGTGTGTTGGAGAATAGGGCTTTCAAGTCAGTGAAAGCCAGCTCCGCTGCCTCGGACCATTGAAAGGGCACTTTGGTCGAGGTCAGCTGAGTGAGAGGCTGTGCAACCCTGCTGTAATTTCTGATGAACCTACGATAGAAATGAACAAAGCTCAAGAAGCGTTGGAGCTGTTTGCAAGAGTGTGGGGTAGGCCAATTGAGCACAGCCTTCACCTTGGCTGGGTCAGCCCGTAACTCCTCTTTGACAACAATAAAGCCCAGGAAGGAAGTGGAGTGGGTGGAGAACTCGCACTTCTCGGCCTTCACAAAGAGCTGGTTCTCCAGAAGCTGCTGTAACACAGCCTGAACATGCATTGCATGTTCCTTCGGCATGAGGGAAAAAAATCAAAATATCGTGAGATAAACAAAAACGAATTGATTGACCATATCGCGGAGGACGCCGTTGATCATGTGCTGGAAGACGGCTGGAGCATTAGTGAGCCCAAATGGCATCACTAGGTTTTCAAATTGCCCCAGATGTGTTTTGAAGGCTGTCTTCCATTTGTCTCCTTTGCGTATGCGGACCAAGGGATATGCATTGCGCAGGTCGAATTTGGAAAACACCCGTGCTCGCTGAAGGAGCTCAAACGCAGAGTTAATCGGGCAGAGGATATTTATCCTTGACGGTTATTGCGTTGAGCTTACAGTAATCAATACACGGATGCAGGGATCCGTCCATCTTCCCAACAAAGAAAAACCCCACCCCAAGAGGGGCCAAAGAAGGCCGAATGAGGCCGACATTCAGGAAGTCCTTAATGTAGCTTTCCATCGCCTCCCTTTCCAGTCCAGAAAGACTATAGAGCCAACTGGACAGCAACTGCACACCCAGAAGGAGGTCAATAGCACAGTCATAAGAGTTGTGTGGTGGCAATGAGAGAGCTCTTGACTTGCTAAAGACCTCCCCAAAGTCATGATAGACCTTGGGTATGAGGCTGAGGTCCGGCGGCTCCGCCGGGGGAGAAAAAATGGGAAGGAACGGTGAACACGTGGCCAAACTGAGGCAGGAAGCTAAACAAAAGGGACTCCAGGAAGAAATTGAATTTTGGGCCCAATTGATTATAGGATTATACATCTGGAGCCAAAGGTAACCCAGAACCACCGGGGAAGATGAACTTGGGAGAATAAAGAACAAAAGAGACTCCCGGTGGTTCCCGGAAAGAAGGATGGAGACCAGATCAATGCACTCGGTAACGGAAGCCAGGCTGCAGCCGGATAATGCCGCTACATTAAGTGAAGCTGACAATTTGGTAGTGGGTATGCCTAACTCCCGTAGAAGAAAGAAGAAATAAAGTTCTGCTCTGCCCCGAATCAATTAATGCCGAGACCTTCTTCTTGCCCCCAGTAACTGAATAAGTGCCGGGATCGAAAAATTAAGATAAGATAAGATAAGATAAGCTATGCCTTTATTAGTCCCACAGTGGGGCAATTCCAGGATTGCAACAGCACAGGGATAGCAACACTCAGAGCAACAATTTAGCAGATAAGATCAAAAGAGCAGTGAATATACATACTGTATGTACACATAAATATATAAATATATATACACAGTGCGGAGCATTGTAGCTAGATGCAATAAACTGCATAATGGTCTGTTCAGTTACCCCACCTAGTATGAATATGTACCCATACAGCATATTTCGTATTTGAATCAGCCTAGTTGTCACCCTCCGTAGTGATTAACATTGTCCTACTTGTGTAATGGAGGGGACCATGATTGTGCAAGTTTGTTGCGTCTTTTGCATTCAATGCTTATTAGGTCATAAAGTTTTTTTTACAACCTCTACGAGCAGCCCTGCTTAGGTTATAAAGTCTGACAGCCGTAGGTAGGAAGGACCTGCGAAACCTTTCGGTCGTGCACCTAGGATAATGGGATGGGACTCGGATTTCAGCAGCGATGACAGCTTAGCCTCCATCCTCCTCTCTCCTATTTCCTCCACTGGGTCGAGGCGCTGCCCCAGGACAGAGCTAGCTTTCTTAATCGGTCTGTTCAGTCTCTTCCTGTCGGCTGCCGTGATGCCATTGCTCCAGCAGACCACTCTAAATGTGGTGGCTGATGCCACCACCGAATCATAGAAGGTCTTCAGGAGCACCTGTTATACACCAAAAGAACTGAGCCCCCTCAGTAGAAACAGCCTGCGCTGTCCGTTCTTGTAGCGTGCATTGGGATTGTGTGACCAGTCCAGTTTATTGTTCAAATGAACACCCAAGTACTTGTAGGATGTCACCATCTCAGTGTCTGTTCCCTGGATATTTACTGGTACTGTGAGAGGTTGTCCTGGCCTGTGGCAGTCCACCACCAGCTCCTTAGTTTTCCGTGCGTTGTTCTGGAGGCAGTTCCGATGGCACCAGTCCACGAAGTCCTGGATAAGTCCTCTGTACATAGCATCATCTCCGTGAACTGGAGTGGGTCCATCGCTGGTCCCACCAGAGGGTGGAGGTGAGCAAGGAGCAGTCTCTCCAGAGTCTTCATCAGGTGAGAAGTCAGGGCCACTGGTCTGTAGCTGTTCAGGTTTCCGGGGTAGGAAGTCTTTGGTACAGGTACCACACAAGATGTTTTCCACAGCTGTGGTACCCTCCCCAGCTTCACGCTCAGGTTGAAGATGTGCTCCACAATCCCGCACAGCAGGTCTGCACAAGACTTGAGGAGCTTTGCGCTGATGCAGTCCGGACCTGATGCCTTCCTCACCTTGATCTTCCCCAGCTCCGCCCTCACCTGGGTCTTAGTGAGGGTCAGGTTGGGGCAGGGGGGCTGTGTGCTGGGAGTGGGGGGGTGTTGGTGGTGGATGGGGGGTTTGACAGCAGGTCTAGATGACGGTAGAGGCAGCAGTGGTTGGTGTGCAGTCGGGGGG
This sequence comes from Pholidichthys leucotaenia, assembly GCA_020510985.1. Lineage (NCBI taxonomy): Eukaryota > Metazoa > Chordata > Actinopteri > Cichliformes > Pholidichthyidae > Pholidichthys > Pholidichthys leucotaenia. The sequence continues at coordinate 115,154,282 of CM035842.1, read as the reverse complement.
GGGGGGGAGGGCGGTTGGTCAAACATGTTAAAAAACAGGTTCAGATTGTTCACCCACTCCCTGCCCCCTGTGGCCTGGGAGGAGGTATTCTGGAGCCCAGACATGGTTTTGAGGCTTCTCCAGACCCCGCCGGTGTTGATCTGTTGCAGCTTGTCTTTCATCTTCTTCCTGAAGCTGTTCTTGCCTTCTCTGATCTTCCTCCTTAGCTCCCTCTGTACGAACTTCAGCTTCTCCCCGTTCCCCGACCTGAAGATCCTTTTCTTTTCTCTCAGCAGGGACTTTATCTCGGGGTTGATCCAAGGTTTGTTGTTTGAGCAACACCGTATGGTCTTGGTGGGTACGGTGTTGTCCACACAGAAGTTGATGTAGTCTGTGATGGTGTGAGTGAGGCCGTCAATATCCTCACCATGTGGATCGCAGAGCTGCTCCCAGGAAGTGATTTCAAAACAGTCCTTTAGAGCGTCCATTGCCTCCTCAGACCATACCTTCACCATGCGCGTAACCGTAGGTTGTCTGTGTACTAGGGGTTTGTACACAGGCAGGAGGTGAACCAAGTTGTGAGCCGATCTCCCAAGTAGGGGGAATGGCGATGAGGTGTATGCCTCCTTGGTGTTTGCATAAAATAAGTCCAGTGTTTTATTGTCTCTTGTGTGGCATGTGACATACTGGGTGAACGTGGGCAGAATGGAGGACAGTGAAATATGGTTAAAATCACCCGAGATGAGGAGGAGAGCATCTGGGTGTTCTGTCAGAAGCCTGCAAGTGACTGAGTGGATGATGTCACACGCTGCCCCAGCGTTCACCGACACTGACGTTGCATAAACATTGACATCGACGTTGCATAAACAACATTGCAGATCACGTGTGAGTAATCCCTAGGAAGGTATACAGGCTGCATGCTAACAGCTAGCAACTCAGCGTCTTTTTGCAGTGTTGCTCTTTAACCGTGATGTGTCCCGGTTTACAGTAGTAGTAGATTAGTTTATTTGACAGGGACAGTGCAATAAACATAGACAATTAATCAAAGACAATCAATCTGATGTGTTGCACATAGAGTGTATAGCTATTAGCTAATTTGCAACTCTTGTCCCTGGATGGGCTTTAGAAAAAAGAATCAAGATAAAAAATATACACAATAACCACATACATCAATGCAGAAAAATTATAAATACACAATTATAAATATTATAAATATTATAAATACACAAATATAACAGCCTGACTCACATTTAACATAAATATTATAAATACACAAATATAACAGCCTGACTCACATTTAACACATATAACATAACTCACATTTGCCTATTTCAGGCCTTCCTCCCTCCGTCACTCACTATAAACAAACACATTTATTCCTTCCCTTCATTCACTCTCACTTTGCAGACAATTAATTCATACATGAGTACATTCTTGTTTATTTTTCAGCCAGTTTTTAACATTTTTAGTGAATGTTTTAAAGTCCGTTATTATTTTAATTTCATTTGGCATTGTGTTCCAGATGTGACTGCCCTTTATAGAGAAAGCTGTTTGTCCAAATGTGGTTCTGCGGTGGAATATTTTACAGTTATTGTTAACAGAACTCCTGGTGGCTCTGCTGCTGTCCTGTCTTTGGACAAAACCAGCAAGTGGCTCGGGTGCTGATTTATGAAAACATTTGAACGTTAATTTCAGAAGACAGAGGTCAATGAAGCTCTCAAAACTCAATAGGTTGTATTTTTTTAAAACATTACAGTGATGCCACCTAATGGGCTTTTTGTCCAAGATTTTTAGGGTTTGATTATATAATGAACCTATATGTCTTATTGTGGAAGGGGCTGCTTGAGCCCAGACTGTCAAACAGTATGATATATGAGAAAAAACCATAGAATGCATATACAGTGCAGCTGCTTCGTAAGGTATGTAATATCTAATTAATTTAAAGCAGTTCAGATTTTTTTTTACTGTTTTTGAAATTTTCTTTATATGAAGATTAAATTTGAGTTGAGGATCTAGTACAATGCCAAGGTATTTGAATTCTGTAACTAAACTGATGTCATGATCATGTATATTAACTTTAAAATGTTGCAGGTTACATTTTTTGATTGAAAAGCACATTGAGACTGTTTTCTGAAGGTTCAGCAATAGATGGTTCTTGAGGAGCCACTCTTGGACATCAACCATACTTGTAGACAGTACATCTGCAGCCTGTGCTGGAGTCTTGGCAGCTGTGTAAATAACTGCATCATCTGCATAAAGTTGGCATGTTGCAGCTGAGCAGTGTAACGGCAGGTCATTAATAAAAATGCTGAAAAGTAAAGGACCAAGAATGGACCCTTGTGGGATACCCATGCGGTTGTTTAAAAATGAGGATTTATCCTGGTGAACTTTTACACACTGTTCTCTATTCTGGAGATAAGATGCAAACCATTCTAATGTATTTGGGGAGAAGTTAAAAGATACCATTTTGGATAAAAGCAAACTGTGGTTTACAGTATCGAAAGCCTTTTTGAGATCTAGAAAAACAGCTCCTACCACATTACCCCTGTCCAAGGACTGTTTGACGTTTTCAATAAGGCAACAATTTGCTGTTTCTGTTGAGTATCCTGGTCTAAAACCAAATTGATGTGGATGAAGAAGTTGATTGTCTTGTAAGTAGTCTATCAGCTGTGTAGCTACAACTTTTTCAAGAACCTTAGATAGGACTGGTAAGATAGAGATTGGGCGGTAATTGCATATATCGTCTTTACTGCCTGATTTATGAACTGGTATGACGACAGCTTTTTTCCAGCCAGATGGAAATGTACTAGACCTAATGGAGAGATTAATGAGATGAGTCAGTGGTTTGATTAATATTTTGCTGTGCATTTTGAGAAAGGAGGTGCTCATATTGTAGATATCATTAGTTTTTGAGTTTGACAGTGTTTTAACAATACCAGCAATTAACTTCTCATTTACCTCATCGATGTGAAAAGTATCTGTTGGAAGTATGGAATTTGTGTTGTTGAGCACATTTGGCAGCACAAAAATTTTTGTTAAGTCTTCCACAGAGCCCACAAAGTGTGAATTAAATTCATTTGCCAAAGTAGCCTTGTCACTGACGGTCTTGCCATTGATTCTAAGTTCCTTTACCCCCTTCTGATCGTTTTTTTTATTAGTTAAGTTATTTAAATGCCTCCATAGGGAACTGTTGTTACCCTTTGCATGATCTATCAGTTTATTGTAATAAGATATTTTTGATTTTCGCAGCTCATGTACCACTTTATTTCTTAAACTTTTGTACACAAGGTGATCATTTTGTAGTTTGGAGGTTAGTGATGTTTTCAGTGCATAGTCTCGCCTCTTCATAAGTTTTCTTATTTCATTATTTAACCATGGTAGGCTAATCTTCTGTTGTCTACTTTTAATTTGCTTTGAAAATTTTTCTATAGACTTTGTGATTGTTGCAGTTATAAAATTACAACAATCATCTACTTCACATGTTGACATGAGCTGCTCCCAATTTTGATTCTCTAAGTAATGTTCAAACTCCTCATTTTTTGATTTGGGGATAATAAAATTTGATTTGTCAATATCGACTCCCCCAAAATACTGTAGTCGCTTTTTAGTAAGTTTCCTGACAGCAAGAACCATGTTATGATCTGAGAGACCAGTTACAAGATTATAGGTTCTGGTTATTCGTTCTGGTTTATTAGTAAATACCATGTCAATAAGTGTTCTGGATTGTTTGGTTATCCTGGTGGGTCCTTTGATGATTTGCTGGTAATTAAATTTAGTCATGAGGCTTTTCAGTTTTTGTTTGTCTTTTTTATCAGACCAGTTGATATTAAAGTCACCACACCAGCTGTTATTGACATACATTATCACTCCTCCGCCCCTTGCCTTCCCACTGTCTGGTGTCTGGTCTGCCCGTATTGTGTGGAAGTCCTCCAGTTCGATGTTAGCATCTGTCGCTAGTTCTGTTAGCCCCGTCTCAGTAAACAACATCATGCTAATCTCTCTGAAGGCGCTCTCGTAGCGGGACATAGCCACTAGCTCGTCTGTCTTATTGAGTAGCAATCGTACATTCCCCATGATAAAGGATGGGAGGACAGGTCTGTTCCTTATGTTCCTCGCTCCCCATCTCACTCCAGACCAACATCCATGCCATTTCTGAGTGATTTCTCCCGGTATGTCGAGTTTTTGTGTTAGCACTTTGGTGCGGTTAAGTGCTAACAGCTGGTCCCTGTTGTATCGTCTCCTGCTATAAACAATGGCTCCATCCACCAGCTCGGGAGACATTTGGGGTGATCTGCGTGTCCGTGATGGGTAAGGTGTCGCTGGATCAGAAGTTTGACCAGAGAAGACAGATAGTAAATAAGAAATAGGAAGAAAAACTCAGAATTGAGCCGCTGTTTCAAAAAGGCAACCAACTTGTGTGGTGCCGGAAGTAAGCCAGGGGGATTAATGGAATAATCATCTGCCAGACCCCCCACGGCTACTGACGGGTCACGTCTTTTGGTTTCAAAGGGCAGGTGAACAGTTTATGGTCCAATGAGCCTCAGTACATAAATGTGCCAGCTTTCCTCCGTCACTGGTGCTCCTCCGGAGTCAAATGGGGTCAGCCTGACATCATAGCTTTGGATGAGGAGTCGGGCTTGGCTGAGCTGGTAGCCAGAGGAGGTGTGTGCGAGACAGATGGACTGGAGAAAGCCTTTTGCTCCTTTGCGCACACTCGGTAGCGGTTGTCCAAACTGACGCCCTGATCGATGAGCTTATCCAGAGAGGAGGGGGTCACATGAACTGCCAGGTCATCGCAGAAGTTGGTATTCAGACCCAGGAGGAAGGCGCTGCATAGAGCAATGTCATTCCACCCTGAGTCTGCCACAGTGACCTGGAACTCCACAGAGAAATTGGCCGCAGACCGATTCCCCTGTCAGAGTGACATTAGGTGGCTCACGATCTCCGAATGGTCAAAGGCTTGGGAAAATTCTCAAACAAATCATTCAAAAGCATAACTGGGGCCCTTCATGCTATTGAGAATGGCCTGAGCCCAATTAAGAGCCTGGTCTCGAAGCAGGAGGGTCATAAAATGAATGTTGGATGTGTCGTCTGGGTACTCCCCACCCACCTGCCACAGATAAAGACGTATGTGGAGCAGAAACCCCTTGCACCCCCCCCCACACACACACACACCCGCATACGGGACAGGTGTAGGAACGGAAGTCGTTCGCGGATGGTAGCTGCCACCGGGACAACAGGTGGTGAGGGAGAACCCGAGTGAGACATCTGGCAGAGAGGACGCCGTCTGCATGACCTCGCCACCCGCGAACAACGGCTCCCACTGTAGCCTGCCGGACCCCCAAAGCTCCAGAAATGGCTCTATGATATAACTGTGGTCAGCTGCTGAGTAATATTTTGCAGCTGCTCAGTGAGCACAGCCACATGACACTCCGTGGCGTCCAACCAGTAGAGAGCGGAGTGCTCCGCTGATGCAGCGCCCACTGAGCTTAGGTCATGGCTGGCTCGTTCTGTCATGACTGTAAGTGGTAAGCTCACATGAAAGGCAGCTTACACCAGAGAAGACATTCAAACGCGGAGTAAAAACGTTAAACACAACTTTATTGAAAACATACAACTGGAAAGAAAGCGGCGCACACCAAGGGAACACAGCCTGTGGAAGAAGGGGGAATGAGAGCTGATTAGGAATGAGGAGTAAAACTGGGGATAATGGGGATAATGGATAAGAGCAGGAGTAATCTTATTACAGGTGAGCGGAGAGCCAGGCAGAGGAACCCAGCGAGGAGGAGAAGAAACCAGCAGAGCAGAGCTGGCAGAGGATGTAGAGAGGAGAGGAGCTGGGGGGAGTCTAACTGGGTGACGAAGCCAGTCCAGGGTGAAGATGATGAGGGGACAGGCGAGCACACCACAATCCTGGAGATGCACCACTGAGATGGCAACAACCTAGGGAGAGAGGAGGAAAAGGAAAATTAGGCTGAGTTCCTAACGATACAATCCTTAACCTTATTTTCAGGCAACTGTACCCAGTGAGCCAGCGCAGAAGTGTTCACAAGCAGGTCCTTTTAAGCACTAGCAGTGAAGAGGCAGCAGGTGCGTCCACTCACACAGGTGCATTGATGACCTACAGAGCCGGGAGACAGATGAGGAACCTCCCACAGAAAGGGAGGGGGAGCATGCTCGCTCAATCATCACAGTGAGGAGCACAGGATGGGGAGGGCTGCACATGAAACATGATAAAGGACCAGGGAAGACGTGACCATGAACACAGAAGACAAAGACAGAAGATTCAGGGTAACACAGAGGGCAAATGGTGCAAATAATCACAAGAACCAAATCATGGAAGCACATAAAAAACACAAATGAACATAACACGTGGGCATGATCCGAAGATCACGCCCCAGACCATGACAGCCACCCCCCAAAGGGCGGATTCAAGATGCCCTCCAAACAAAACACTGAATACCCCAATCAGGCGGGAGGAGGGGGACATAGGTATGGCATGGTAAAACAAGGACAAAAGTACAGAAAAAATGTTCATCAGGTGGTCAGCCAAAGTCCCTAGACCACTGGACTGAAAGACATGACATGTCGGGTGGCCTGCCAAAGTCCAAGGGCCACCGGATGGATGAACACGGTGTGTCAGGTTACCAACCAAAGTCCAAGGGCCACTGGACGAATGAGCAAGGTGTGTCAGGTGGTTTACAACAGTCTCTGGGCCACCAGGTGAATGAACACAGTATGACGGGTGGCCTACCAAAGTCCAAGGACCACCAGACGAATGAGTATGGCACGTCAGGGAGTGCAGAACTCAGGGGCCAGTTGCAAAAAAGGCCTGAGCTCAGGAGACAACAACACAAGGGCTCAAATCTCAGGAGGTAACATAGTAGCCTTTTAAACTCAGGGGATGCCAACATAGAACCTTGTAACTCAAAACATAACATGGGAGTCTTTTGCTCAGGAGAAAACAACCTGGGAGCTTCTTGCTCTGAAGATAACATAGGAGCTTTTTGCTTAGGAGATAACAACATAGAATCTTTGAGCTCAGCAGATGGCAACAGTGGAGCTTTTTGCACAGAAGATAAAATAGGATTTTTTTTGCTCAAGAGAAAACATAGATTTTTGTTCTGGAGATGACACAGGAGCTTTTTGCTCTGGAAATAACACAGACACCTTAAACTCAGGAGATAATAAAAACATGAAACCTTTAGATTCAAGAGTTGACAACATGGAAATTTTAATGTCAGGTGATGACAACATGGAAACTCAGGAGGTGATAACATGGAAACTTTAAACTCAGGAGATGGAACATGGATGGATAACATGGAAACTTTAAACTGAGGTGATGGCAACATGGGACCTTTAACCTCAGGAGGGGATAACATAGAACCTTTAACCTCAGGAGGTGACAACATGGATGCTTTAAACTCAGGAGGTGGCAACATGGAACCTTTAATCTCAGGAGGTGTCAACAATGACAATTTTAACTCAGGAAGTGACAACACAGATGTTTTAAACTCAGGAAATAATGACAACACAGGAGTTTTAAATTCAGGAGAAAGCAACATGGAAACTCCTTGCCCTGAAGAAAGTAATGTAAGTGCCTCTTGCTCTAGGGAAAACAAAGTAGGAGCCCTTTGCTCTGGGGAATGTGGTGTAATGTTAAATGTGCAACCTAGTGCAGTTAGTTCCTAGGGCAGATGTTTATGTGGCGGAAGGTTACAGGAAGCCAAGGGTATGTTGTTAGGCACGGGGGACAGAAAAAATCCGTTGTTGTTCTGAATTAAGGCAGTAGAACGTTCAATAAAAGTTACAAAGGAGAACCTGGATTGGTCTTTGTCTGAAAAACAACCCAACACGACATGGTGTCAGAAGTGGAGCTGTTTTAAGCGACAGAGCAAGCGTTCTCTTGCAGACCAGTGAAAAAAAAGGAAAAGAAAAAAATGGCACAAGGCGAGGCAGCGGCACCTGAGGAGTTATCCAGGCCAGCACATGAGGCTCCTCCAACGGCAACTTTCACCATCAAACCCCCTGAACCTTTTGATTTCTCAAAACCACTGGACTGGGAGAAATGGATAAGGCGGTTTGAGCGCTTTAGACTGGCAAGTAACCTGAACAACTTGTCTGACGCTAACCAGGTGAACACTCTTGTGTACTGCATGGGGGATGAAGCTGACAACGTGCTATGAGGGCTAGAGCTTACTACCGAGCAGCGCCAGCGGTATGATGCAGTCAGAAGTGGTTTTGACAGATCCTTCGTTCCGAAGAAAAATGTTATATATGAAAGAGCAAAATTCAATAAGAGAGTGCAGCAGCCAACAGAGACAGTGGATTCAGTCATCACAGCACTTTATGTGCTGGCAGAAAACTGTGAGTATGGAGAACTGCATGATGAACTTTTGAGAGACAGATTGGTCGTTGGCCTTAAAGATCCAGCTTTGTCAGAGAGGATGCAGCTTGATAAGGACCTCACTCTCACTAAAGCTATCACTATGGCCCGACAGTCAGAAGAAATAAAATGGCAACAGTCTGATCTGAGAGGAGAGACAAGTAAAACAGCTGTGGTTGCAGTGCATGTTAAAGGAGGAAAACAGCACAAATATAAAGAGCAGACACAAGGACACCATAAAATTAAGAAAACTACACAGACCACAATAGAAAATAGCAGACCATGTCCTAAATGTGGTCAAACACCCTTCCACTCAGCATCCCAGTGCCCTGCTAAGAGTGCAGAATGTCGCCTCTGTGGGAAAAGGGAACATTACAGAAGAGTCTGTAGGTCCAAGATCCCAATCAGTGAGGTTAGAAGAGACGAAGATGGACTGTTTTTAGGGAAGCTAGATTCCGGGGATGAGCCATGGATGGCAGACCTTAACTTAAGAGGCAGCAGAGTGACATTTAAATTAGATTCTGGAGCAGATGTCACCGCCATTCCTGAACAAGTGTTTGAAGGAATAAAAGACAGAGATGAAAGGCTACAAAAAGCACAAAAACCTCTTTATGGCCCAGGTGGAACTGAACTAACTGTTCTAGGGTCAGTTACAGAGACACTCTTTTGTAGAGAGAGGAGCACTACAGAGAAGATATATGTTGTGGAAAACTTGTGTGTGGCATTGCTGAGCAGATCCACCTCTGTGAAACTCAAGCTGATGGCTAGGATTGACACCGTGGACCAGCAAACAGTCATGAAGACATATCCAAAGCTCTGTGATGGACTTGGACTGGTTCAGAAGCCATACACCATTAAACTTAAATCGGATGCAATCCCGTTTTCCCTGAAAGTGCCCCGATGGGTCCCATTACCTATGATGGCTAAGGTTAAACAAGAGCTGCAAAGGATGGAAAAACTAGGGGTCATCAGCCGTGTGGAGAAACCAACTGACTGGTGTTGTGGCATGGTGGCCGCCCCTAAAAAGGACAAAGAAAAGGTACACATCTGTGTGGACCTGACACCCCTGAATAAGTCAGTGTGTCGAGAAAGATACATCTTCCCCTCTGTGGATCAAACCCTGGGCAAGCTGGCAGGTGCACAATACTTCACCAAGTTAGATGTAAATATGGGCTTCTGGCAGATACCGCTGTCAGAAGAGTCAGCTCTCTATACAACATTCATTACACCATTTGGGCGCTACCACTTTAACTGCTTGCCCTTTGGTATTTCCTCTGCCCCAGAACATTTTCAGAACATGATGGTGACTGAGGTAACAGCAGGTCTGCAAGGGGTTGTCTGCCGTATGGATGATGTTCTCATTTGGGGGGCCACAAAGGAACAGCACGATGCAAAAGTGCATGCGGTCCTAGAGCGAGCAGAAAAAGCTGGGGTCACACTAAACATGTCAAAATGTGAATTTGGTAAGAGAGAAGTAAAATTTCTTGGCTACATCATCTCAGCGGATGGAATGAGGCCGGATCCAGAGAAAACCAAAGCTGTGCAGGACATGAACGAACCGAGGAATGTGAGCAAACTCAGGAGCTTCCTCGGGATGGTGAACCAGTTAGGGAAGTTCATCCTGAACCTGTCTGAAAAAGACAAACTTCTAAGAGACTTGCTTTCCAAAAAGAACCAGTGGTACTGGGGGCATGAACAGCAGCAGGAATTCTGCAACATAAAGTGTGAGCTCTCATCTGCACCTGTGCTCCAGCTTTATGATCCAAACAAACCACAGAAAATATCTGCAGATGCTTCATCATACGGGCTAGGGGCAGTGCTACTACAGAAAGGAGGTGAGGTGTGGTCACCAGTCGCTTATGCTTCCAGGTCACTGACGGACACAGAGCAGCGCTACGCTCAGCTGTAAAAAGAGGCACTGGTGCTCACTTGGGCCTGTGAAAGATTCAGTGACTTCATTCTTGGTCTACATTTCAAACTGGAAACTGACCACAAGCCACTAGTGAGTCTGCTGGGAGGTCAGGCACTGGACTCACTGCCACCTCGCATCCAGAGATTCAGGATGTGCCTAATGAGATACTCGTACACTATAGCACACACACCAGGGAAACGCCTTTCAACAGCTGACACATTGTCCCCCCTGCCATTTGCTAATGGGGTCACACACACTGACACTGACCTGATGGAGGACACTAATATATATGTTGAGTCTATCCTATCTAGTTTTCCCACAAGTGACAGATATCTCGCTGAGCTACGAGAGCAGCTGCATGCCGACAGTGTTTGCAACCAGGTCATGAACTACTGCAGGGAAGATGGCCAGACCGGAATTAGCTACAAGGAGCAGTCAAACACTACTGGCAGGAAAGAGCCACCTTAAGTGTGCACAATGGACTCCTCCTGCAAGGTTAGTCATACCTGCATGCATGAGAAATGATGTGCTGGAGAAGATCCACGAAGGTCACCAAGGAGTAGTAAAGTGCAGAGAACAAGCTAGCCAGACAGTATGGTGGCCAGGCCTAAGCAATCAAATTAATGAACTGGTCCTGAGGTGCAGAGAGTGCATAAAGGAAAGGATAAATCCCAAAGAACCTCTGATGCCAACCCAACTTCCAGATAGGCCCTGGCAAAAAGTTGGGGTTGACTTATTTACCTTAAAGGACAAAACTTATTTGCTGGTGGTTGATTATTTTTCTCAATTCATAGAGATAGCTCAGCTCAGCCCAACACGGTCCACTGATGTTATCCATCCATCCATCCATCTTCTACCGCTTTTCCGGAGGTCCGGGTCGCGGAGGCAGCAGTTCAAGCAGAGAAGCCCAGACTTCCCTCTCCCCAGCCACCTGCTCCAGCTCTTCAGAGGGGATACCAAGGCGTTCCCAGACTAGCTGGGAGACATAGTCTCTCCACCGAGTCCTGGGTCTGCCCCGGGGTCTCCTCCCAGTGGGACGTGCCTGAAACACCTCAAGTGGGAGGCGTCCAGGAGGCATCCTAATCAGATGCCCATACCACCTCAACTGACTCCTTTCAATGTGGAGGAGCAGCGGTTCTACTCTGAGCCTCTCCCGGATGACTGAGCTCCTCACCCTAACTCTGAGGGTGAGTCCAGCAATCCTACGGAGAAAGCTCATTTCAGCCGCTTGTATCCGCGATCTCGTTCTTTCGGTCATTACCCAAAGCTCGTGACCATAGGTGAGAGTAGGAACGTAGATTGACTGGTAAATCGACAGCTTTGCCTTAGAACTAAGCTCCCTCTTCACCACAACAGACCGGTACAACGTCCGCATCACTGCAGATGCTGCTCCAATCCGTCTGTCGATCTCTCGCTCCATTTTCCCCTCACTCGTGAACAAGACCCCAAGATACTTAAACTCCTCCACTTGGGGCAGGAGCCTGTCCCCAACCCGGAGAGGACAATCCACCTTTTTCCGGCTGAGGACCATGGACTCGGACTTGGAGGTGCTGATTCTCATCCCAGCCGCTTCACACTCAGCGGCAAACCGTCCCAGCAAGAGCTGTAGGTCATTGCTGGATGAAGCCAACAGGACAACATCATCTGCAAACAACAGAGATGAGATCCTGTGGTCACCAAGCATGACACCCTCCATTCCCTGGCTGCGCCTAGAAATCCTGTCCATAAAAATTATGAACAGGACCGGTGACAAAGGGCAGCCCTGGCGGAGTCCAACTCTCACTGGGAATGACTCCGACCGAGTGTTGGCAATGCGAACTAAACTCTCACAACGGTCGTACAGAGACCGAATAGCTCGTAACAACAAGCCCGATACCCCATACTCCCGAAGCACCCCCCACAAAAATCCACGAGGGACGCGGTCAAATGCCTTCTCCAAGTCCACAAAACACATGTAAACTGGTTGGGCAAACTCCCACGAACCCTCAAGAATTCTCGAGAGGGTAAAGAGCTGGTCCGATGTGCCACGGCCAGGACGAAAACCACATTGCTCCTCCTGAATCCGAGGTTCGACCAACGGCCGGACTCTCCTCTCCAGTACCTTGGCATAGACCTTCCCAGGGAGGCTGAGGAGTGTGATCCCTCTAAAGTTGGAGCACACCCTCCGGTCCCCTTTTTTGAAGAGAGGAACCACCACCCCGGTTTGCCATGCCAAAGGCACTGCCCCCGACCTCCACGCAATGTTGCAGAGGCGTGTCAACCATGACAACCCAACAACATCCAGGGCCTTGAGGTACTCGGGGCGAATCTCGTCCACCCCCGGGGCCCGGCCACCAAGGAGATTTTTAACCACCTTGGCGACCTCAGCCCCTGTGATAGGCGAGTCATCCCCCTCGTCCCCAAACCCTGCTTCCTCTGTGGAAGGCGTATCAGTGGGATTGAGGAGATCCTCGAAGTATTCCTTCCACCGCCCGACGATATCCCCAGTTGAAGTCAACAGTGTCCCATCCGCACCATACACAGTGTGGACGGGGAGCTGCTTTCCCCTCCTGAGCCGCCGAACAGTTTGCCAGAATCTCTTTGAAGCCGACCGAAAGTCTTGTTCCATGGCCTCACCGAACTCCTCCCATACCCGGGTTTTTGCTTCAGCAACCACCCGAGCTGCACTCCGCTTGGCCTGCCGGTACACCTCAGCTGCTTCGGGAGTCCCACAAGCCAACCAAGCTTGATAGGACTCCTTCTTCAGCTTAATGGCCCCCCTCACCACTGGTGTCCACCACTTGGTTCGGGGGTTGCCACCACGAGATGCACCGACCACCTTGCGGCCGCAGCTCTGGGCTGCCGCTTCAACAACAGAGGTGGAGAACATGGCCCATTCAGACTCCATGTCTCCAGACTCCCTCGGAATGTGGTTGAAGTTCTTCCGGAGGTGGGAGTTGAAGACCTCCCGGACAGGGGCCTCAGCCAGACGCTCCCAGCACACCCTCACTATACGTTTGGGTCTACCAGGTCTGAATGGCTTCCTCCCCTGCCATCGGATCCAACTCACCACCAGGTGGTGATCAGTTGACAGCTCTGCACCTCTCTTTACTCGGGTGTCCAAGACATACGGTCGCAGGTCTGATGATACGATAACAAAATCGATCATCGACCTGCGGCCTAGGGTGTCCTGGTGCCAGGTGCACATATGGACACCCTTATGCTTGAACATGGTGTTCGTTATAGACAGACTGTGGTTAGCACAGAAGTCCAATAACTGAACACCACTCGGGTTCAGATCGGGCAGGCCGTTCCTCCCAATCACCCCCCTCCAGGTTTCACTGTCGTTGCCCACGTGCGCATTGAAGTCCCCCAGTAGGACAATGGAGTCTCCAGGAGGAGCACCCTCCAGCACCCCAGTCACAGACTCCAAAAAGGGTGGGTACTCTGAAACATCATTTGGTGCATAGGCACAAATGATGGTCAGGACCCGTTTCCCAACCCGAAGGCGCAGGGAAGCAACCCTTTCGTCCACCGGGGAAAACTCCAATATAGAGGCAGCAAGGTGGGGCGATACAAGAATACCTACCCCTGCTCGTCGCCTCTCGCCCGGGGCAACTCCAGAAAAGGCCAAGCTCCAGCCCCTCTCCAGGAGACTGGTTCCGGAACCGGAGCTGTGTGTTGAGGTGAGGCCGACTATATCTAGCCGGTATCGCTCAATCTCGTACACCAGCTCAGGCTCCTTCCCCACCAGAGAGGTGACATTCCACGTACCAAAAGCCAGTTTAGAAAGCTTGGGATCAGTCCGCCAAGGTCTCCGCCTTTGACTGCCACCTAATCCACATAGCACCGGACTTCCATGATCCCTCCTGCAGGTGGTGAACCTACTGGAGGGCGGACCCATGTAACTCCTTCGGGCTGAGCCCGGCCGGGTCCCATGGGTGGAAACCCGGCCACCAGACGCTAGCCTTCGAGCCCCTCCCCCAGGCCTGGCTCCAGGGTGGGGCCCCGGTAACCCCATACCGGGCGGGGTACACTGAATCCTTGATATACAATTTATCATGAGAGTCTGTTGGATCGTTCTTCGTCTGGCCCTTCACCCAGGACCAGTTTGTCTTGGGAGACCCTATCAGAGGCAAATTGCCCCGGACAACATAGCTCCTGGGATCACTGGGGCACGCAAACCCCCCCACCACGATAAGGTGACGATCCATGAGGGGGATAAGGTGACGATCCATGAGGGGGTTATTGTCCACTTCCTATCTAGTTCCTATCCTATCTAGTTTTCCCACAAGTGACAGATATCTCGCTGAGCTACGAGAGCAGCTGCATGCCGACAGTGTTTGCAACCAGGTCAGTGTTATTGTCCACTTAAAATCAATATTTGCACGCCATGGAATCCCTGAGACTCTTATCAGTGATAATGGCCCACTCCCTGTGCCGTTGCAATCCTGGAATTTCCCCATTGTGGGACTAATAAAGGCTTATCTTAATTCACTGGACATGACATGAGAGAGTTTGCAGAGGATTATGGATTTGATCACTTGACCAGCAGCCCTAAGTACCTTCAAAGTAATGGTGAGGCAGAGCGAGCTGTGCAAACAATCAAAAACCTGCTCAAAAAAGCCAGAGATCCCTACCGTGCCTTGCTTGCCTATAGAACCACACCACTGAGCAATGGCTACAGCCCAGCCCAACTCCTTATGGGTCGACACCTTCACACCACATTGCCAGCACTCCTGGAAGTGTTGCAACCAGCTCTTCCTGACCTACAGCAGCTTCATCACACTGAAAGGGAGAAGAGGAGGATGGAGGCACAAATTTTTAATAAGAGACACAGAACAAGGGGCCTGACTAGATTGTCACCAGGAGATTCTGTTTGGATCTCAGACGCAAAAGCATCAGGCACAGTGACGTCCACCCACCCTACACCATGATCATATCTGGTCAACGGGTCACAGGGAACATTGAGGAGGAATCGCAGCCATTTAGTGCCTATATGCCTTCACCGGGGTATCAAATGGAGATGCCACAGGACTTCCGTTCTGAGGAACACCTCCACAGAGACTCAGACTCAAAAAAGCTCACCTGTCAAGGTGAGAACAAGATCAGGCAGAGAAGTGAAGAAACCACAAAGACTTAACCTGTGAAATGAAGAAAAAAAAAAACTGTGGTTGTTTGAAACTGAATGGGGATGGAAAATCTTAAAAGATAATTTAGAGTATGAAGAAGTGATGTAATGTTGAAAGGTGACACAAATATATGGTTTTCCTTTAAGTTCAAATAAAGTAGTTATCAGAAAAAGAGCATAAACTATACAGAGTTTTGTTAAGAGTCACTTCAACTTAAAGTAAGGGAGATGTGGTGTAATGTTAAATGTGCAACCTAGTGCAGTTAGTTCCCAGGGCAGGTGTTTATGTGGCGGAAGGTTACAGGAAGCCAGGGGTGTGTTGTTAGGCACAGGGGACAGAAAAAAAACTGTTGTTGTTCTGAATTAAGGCAGTAGAACTGTTAGAATAATTTTGAGCTTAAATTATTCAAAGTCAAAAATCAGGCGGAAAGTTGAATTTATGTACATTTATTACAAAAATATAAGGAGTCACCCCAATGGCCACTTTGGGGGAAGAATTACAAAGCATGGCATTCAGACACGCTTAGAATCCCTAAAGGATCCTTTCTTCTAAGTCTGATATATACAGTATATAGGTAGGAGAAAGCAGGGGGAGGATGGGATAAGAGGAGGAAAGGAGAGGGACAGACAGAAAGTCCTGATAACTGAGCTTATCCAGGCGGACGTCACAGACACTCTGGTGACAAGAAAGTAAATCTAACAGGACATCCATAAAACACTAATCTATAAGAGGAGGAGTTCCTGTGCATTCCTGTGACCCGAAAGAGGACATGTCAAAGAGATTATAATAAATGGCTTAGATCATTCCTTACACATGTACTGACCCTGTACTGATCCTCAGTCTGAACTCTCTGAAATTGCTCACAGAAACAGGCCAAGAATATATAAACTTATCCTATATGGAATGCACATATAAACATTAAACATGGCATATGAAAGGTATGATACTTCTCAAATATAATAATACATTATTAATATCAATAATAATGTAGATAATATGGAATTTTTCTATCAAGAACGTTGTTCAATAAAAGTTACAAAGGAGAACCTGGATTGGTCTTTGTCTGAAAAAGAACCCAACATGACAGAGAAAACAGTGTAGGAGCTCTTTGCTCTGGGGAAAATAATATAGGAGCTCTTTGCACTGGGGAACCCAATATGGAAGCTCTTTGCTCTGGGGAAAATAATATAGGAGCTCGTTGCTCTAGGAAAAACAATGTAGGAGCTCAAAACTCTGAAGAAAACAACACAGGAGTTTATTGCTCAGAAAAAAAGACAAAGGTTTTAAACACAGGAAATAACATAGGAACCTCTTGCTCAAAAGAAAACAACATGGGAATTTTAAAATCAGGAGATGACATTGGGGCTCTTTGCTCTGGAAACAACAAAGGAGCCCTTTGCCCTGGAGACCACAAAGGAGCTTTTCGCTCCTGGGACAATAACATAGGAGATTTTAGCTCTGGAGGTATCAATATAGGGATTTCTAGCTCTGGGAACAGTACCTGATGGGCCTGCGGCGCAGGGGCTAACAGTAGCTGAGGAGCGGCAACCCCATTGGGGCTCTGACATGAGTGGCTGGTTTATTTTGTGTGATACAGGGGCATTTTCTGGTGAAATAAGTGTCCATGTCCTTTTTCATAGAGGGCCAATAGAAATGATCCCCAGCAAGGCTAACGACTCTCTCTGACCCCAAATGGCCCATGTCATCATGAAGATGTTTCAAAACAAGGGAGCAGAATTCAACTGGTAGGACAAGCTGATCTCTCCTACCAGCTTTCCTGTACAGCATTTTATGATTGACTGATTGATTGACTGATACTATTTATTTCAAGCGAGACAATATAAAAACAAGAATCAACAACAAAAATTAAATGCAGTCCGAAAAGGAACAGGATTGAAGCCAAAGGCTTATCTTGTCCTGTTCCATCCTTAATTAATATACCTACTATGGTGTGAAAAAGTGTTTGCCTCTTCCTGATTTCTCTTTTTGTTGTATGTTTATCACACTTAAAATGTTTCAGATCATCAAACAAATTTAAATAGACAAAGATAACATAAGTAAACACAAAATGCAGATTTAAAATGAAGGTGTTTATTATTAAGGGGAAAAAAATCCAAACCGACATGGCCCTGGGTAGAAAAATGATTGCCCCCTAAACCTAATAACTGGTTGGGCCACCCTTACCACCAATAACTGCAATCAAGCGTTTGCAATAACTGGCAATGAGTCTTTTACAGCACTGTGGAGGAATTTTGGGCTACTCATTTTTGCAAAATTGTTGTAATTCAGTCACATTGGATGGTTTTCGAGCATAAACTGCCTTTTTAAGGTCATGCCACAGCATCTCAATCGGATTCAGTTCAGGACTTTGACTAGGCCACTCCAAAGTCTTCATTTTGTTTTTCTTAAGCCATTCAGAGGTGGACTTGCTTGTGTGTTTTGGATCATTGTCCTGAAACAGAACCCAAGACCGCAGCTTGAGGTCACGAACAGATGGTAGGACATTCTCCTTCAGGATTTTTTGGTAGACAGCAGAATTCATGATTCTATTTACCACAGCAAATCTTCCAGGCCCTGAAGCAACACAACAGCCCCAGACCATCACATTACCACCACCATATTTTACTGTTGGTATGATGTTCCTTTTCTGAAATGCTGTGCTACTTTTACGCCAGATGTAATGGGACACACATCTTCCAAAAAGTTCAACTTTTGTCTCATCAGTCCACAGAGTATTTTCCCAAACATCTTGGGGCTCATCAAGATGTTTTCTGGCAAAACTGAGATGAGCTTTTATGTTCTTTTTGCTCAGCAGTGGTTTTCGTCTTGGAACTCTGCCATGCAGACCATTTTTGCTCAGTCTCTTTTAGTGGAGTCATGAACATTGACCTTAATTGAAGCAAAGTGAGGCCTGCAGTTCTTTGGATATTGTTGTGCGGTCTTTTGTGACCTCTTGGATGAGTTGTTGTTGCGCTCTTGGGGTAATTTTGGTCAGCCGGCCACTCCTGGGAAGGTTCACCACTGTTCCATGTTTTTGCCATTTGTGGATAATGGCTCTCACTGTGATTTGCTGGAGCCCCAAAGCTTTAGAAATAGCTTTATAACCTTTTCCAGACTGATAGCTCTCAATTACTTTCTCATTTGTTCCTGAATTTCTTTGGATCACAGCATGATATCTACCTTTTGAGGATCTTTTGGTCTACTTCACTTTGTCAGGCAGGTCTTATTTAAGTGATTTCTTGATTGAGAACAGGTGTGGTAGTAATCGGGCCTGGGTGTGGCTATAGAAATTGAACTCAACTTTCCAAAGATGTAATAAACAACAGTTAATTTATGTTTTAACAGGGGAGGGGGGCAATCACTTTTTCACACAGGGTCATGTAGGTTTGGATTTTTTTTACGCTTAATAATAAACATCTTCATTTAAAAACTGCATTTTGTGTTTACTTGTGTTATCTTTGTCTAATATTTAAATTTGTTTGATGATCTGAAACATTTAAGTGTGACAAACATACAAAAAAATGAGAAATCAGGAAGGGGGCAAACCCTTTTTCACACCACTGTATATACCTGCTTGCTCATATTCAATTCAACTTTATTTATAGCACCATTTCACAACAACAGTCATCTCATAGCACTTTCAACGGTATGAGAAGCTCCCACAGTTGCAGAAAATCCCCAGCAATCAGGTGATCCCCTGTGAGTAAGCGCTTGGCGACAGTGGAGAGGAAAAAACTCCCTTTTAACAGGAAGAAACCTCCAGCAGAACCAGGCTCAGGGAGGGGCAGTCATCTGCTGCAACTGGCTGGGGTGTGAGGGGATAGAGAAGATGAAAAGAACAGACATGTAGAGAGCAAACATCACGATGGGGACTCAATCTATGGGAGAGATCTATGGAACAGATGTTAATGACCAGCAAAAAAAAAAAAATATATATACATTTCCTTGAGAGTGAAGAAAGGAGTGAAGCCCAGTGCATTATTGGAGGTCCCCGGGCTGTCTAAACCTATTAGCAACATAACTAAGGGAGGGTTTAGAGACACATGATCCCTCCCTAATTGTGAGCTACTGTATATCAAAAAGGTGTCACGGCTGGCCCTCACGAGCCAGCATAAGACGCCTCAGTTCAGTAAATTGCAGTTCAGTTCTTTTATTTATAAAGCACAGGACTTAGGTGTACAACATAACTTGCCACGCAGGCTTCGTTACACAACACAACATAAATTCACAATAGGGAGTTATGGCAGTGACGAGGAGCTCTCGTCTGCCGTAATTAGGAAGGAACGTCAGCGAGGGAGAAGACAGTTCCAAATAAATCACTTACATGCAGCGGGATACGTCGAGGAACCCAGGGAGCATGTGGTAAGGAGACAGGGGAAAGTCATAGGACTTCTGACGAGACAGCCGCGCCGTCCAGTTCACTCGCACTGACATTTAAAGCCAGCTGCTCATGATTGGAAACTCGGCACAGCTGCCCAGGTTCTGACAGCTGAGAGCGCCCGAGCGTCTGGCCAATCAGAGCCCGGGAAACCCGTGTGACGACACCAGCTGTCAAAAGCTGACAGGGATGAGGAATAACCCGAGCGCGGACAAAGCGCTCGGGATATGACAGGGCCCCTCCCTCTACGCGAACTCCTGGTCGCGCGCAACATCCAGACCCCCCCACCCCACCCCAGGGAAGGTGGAGGGGGAAGCAGGTGGAGGGAGAGCAGGGCCAACTCACAACAAGGGGGCAAAAACATCGGGGAAGGGAGGGAGAGAGAAAAAAAAGGCAGAAACCGTACATAAACGGGGACAAAGATGAATAAAAAGAAAAGTCAACGCTAGATTGACATCACTCACATAACCACAAAAAAGAAAGCCAAGATGAGGGTACAAGGAACACCAGTCAATACCACAAGGCAGGATCAAGGAAATAAAAGGACAAATAATACCTTCTTCTCCAAGTTAATGTGTACAGAAAACCGTCAAAACCAAAAGACAACACAGGTGCCAAAAAAAAAAAGAGAACTAGACCCGAGTAAGGGAGTAACATAGAAAATAAACAACCACACCCTAAAGAAACATGCAATACTCATGATAGCCATGGCAAGAGAACATATGTCCATCCACGGAAAACAGTCACCTTAAACATGAAGTCCAATCCCCAGTGGGGTATTTCAGTCACAAGTCAGTGGTGGGGCAAGAGAAGGAGAGGAAAAAAAACCCCATTGGGGAATAGAGTAAAACAACTCCGCTCAGGAGGCCTCCCAGCACCCAGCATCCAGGCCGCCAGAAAAGGCAGCGGAACGTGCCCTAATGGCCCAGCCAAACCCCGGGCCGAGGGAAACCATGTCTCCGGTGGGCGGACCAGGGCGTCAAAAGAACCATCCAGCTTGTCAGGAGGCCGGACCCGGACGCCAAAAGGAAAGAGCCGGTCACCGGGTGGTCGGGCAGTATCGGCCTGCCAACAGAATGGCTGGGGGAAGGTCGGCGAACCGGGCCAGCCGGAATTTACCCCTGCAGTCTCAAAGGTGGGGAAAAAGGGGCCACGGCGAGGACGGGGCATGGCCTGGAAAGCGCTCAGCGGCGGGTCAGCTACACAGTCTCCAGAACCCACCTGGGTCAAAACGACCATGGTGCCGAGCTCCGATTGAGCGAGAGCGGCACCCGCGTCGGACCCCGATTGGGCCGGAACCCCCATGACGTCAAGCTCCGATCGGGCGAGAGCAGCACCCGCGTCGGACCCCGATTGGGCCGGAACCTCCATGACGTCAAGCTCCGATCGGGCGAGGGCAGCACCCGCGTCGGACCCCGATTGGGCCGGAACCTCCATGACGTCAAGCTCCGATCGGGTGAGAGCAGCACCCGCGTCGGACCCCGATTGGGCCGGAACCTCCATGACGTCAAGCTCCGCTTGAACCGGCGGAGCACTCCTGGTGGACCCCATGCCGAGAGCCGGACCCTCCAAGGTGGCACCAAGAGCAGGTTCGCCTCCAGTGACCCTGGGGAGAGGCTCAGAGGGACAAAAGGAACCGGGATCAAGATCACCGGCAGCGGCAGGGCCCGGCGAGACAGGCTCGAGCGCAGCAGACGGCTGCACCCGGCTCGCCCCCCCGAGAGACAGGCAATAA
Organism: Pholidichthys leucotaenia; assembly: GCA_020510985.1. Lineage (NCBI taxonomy): Eukaryota > Metazoa > Chordata > Actinopteri > Cichliformes > Pholidichthyidae > Pholidichthys > Pholidichthys leucotaenia. Next base: position 115,132,781 of record CM035842.1, on the reverse strand, counting down.
TGCTCCAGAAAGAAGAGGAGGGATAGAAAATAGAGCACTTGCCTGATCTCGGGTTCTGCCGCCATCCAGGACTTCGATGCTCCGGGTTCAAACGGGAGGAGGTCGTCGTCCGGTTCCCACTCCGTCGCGACGTCATCCGCCCCTGGAAGAGGGGCTCTTGCAGCTCGAGGACCCCCCGACGTCATCGTCCACGCTAGTTGTTCATGTGGCGTGGAGGTGAGGGGCTCTCGGCCCGCTGGACCGGACTGTTCATCTGTGGAGTCCCGGGGACGCTCCGTCGTCGGCACAGGCTCCAACCAATCGTCCGACCTCCTCTGCCCAGAAAATGGCTGCGGGGCTGGGGTCTTCTGCCCGAGGGCCGCAGGCTCACTCCTCGTCTGGTGACGCTCCTCAGAGGTCGAAGCGTGCTCAGCAGGGGGAGACACAGAGGCAGCGGGTTTAATTAACATATCAGCAGGGAGTTGAGGCTCGGGGGGCTGCAAACCCCGAGCCTCACCCCCAGGAGTCAGACAGAACAAATCACTATTAGATGGAAAAAAGTGAACTTGAACTTGCCTGGCTCCCGGAGGAGCGGTGGAACCTGCCGTTGGGAACGTCATTCCATCCTCCTCCCACCGGGTGGTGGCCGGAGACTCTCTTGGAGGAGAGGGGGCCACTCGGGATGGTGTAGCCGCGCTGTCCACTGGAGCAAAACTTCTCAAACTCCCAGCCGCTGGAGAAGGCGTCGAAGCGGAGGGGGCAACAGCCAAGTCAGCCCGGGCGTGACGCGCTGACAGCTCAGCGGGGAAAGCAGGCCCGGGGGAAAAGGCTGCTGGGGTCTCCTCCAGGTGAGACGCCGAAGAGACAGCAGTGGGATGAATGGGGTCAGCCCAGTGAACCGGAGCGGATTCCGGAGGGGAGTCACGCTGAGAACGTCTCTGGCCACGGTGTCGACGTCTACGACGGGCCCCGGATGGTGCGAACTCCAGGACTGGATCGAGGGAAGGATCCGGATTCCAGAGCGGGCAGCGGGAGCTCCGGTCACTCCGCCTTTGGCCTCGTTCCTCCTCGATCTCCTGGAGCACCTCGCGGTGGACGGCAATCTCTTGTCTCCTCGCTTGGACGTCCAAGTGGTCGGTGTAGCGGGAAGACAACCGGTCGAGCGTTCTCTCAGCGCAGTCCAGGTAGTAGTGCGCTTCGGATGAGTCGTCAAGGCTGGCGGAAGCGCTGATGAAGTCATCCACCTCCTCCAGCGCCTCAGGCAGCTGGAGCCAGAGATCACTCCACCTTGCAGCCTCCTCCTCTTCGTACATCAGAATTGTCTGGCGTTGGGCAGCGATGTCAAGTCTCCTCGCGTCGACCTCGGGGTGACCGTTGTAGCGGGAAGGCAGACGGTCAAGCACCTCCTCAGCCCGGTCTAAATACCACTGTTCATTGGGCTGATAACCGAGGAGAGGAGGGGCGAGGGAGGTGTCTGGATGCCCATCGAGGTCGGAGGCGATAATGAGGATTTCATCTACCTCCTCCAGCGCCTTGGTCAGCAGGACGTGGGAACCCCGAGAATGACTCCACTGAGATGGCATATTACCAACGCCGCGTACCTGGACAGGAAGGACAAAGTTCCCAGAACGCAACTTACTGAGAACGGCGTCTCCTTCTGGCGGCTGTCTACTGTCACGGCTGGCCCTCACGAGCCAGCATAAGACGCCTCAGTTCAGTAAATTGCAGTTCAGTTCTTTTATTTATAAAGCACAGGACTTAGGTGTACAACATAACTTGCCACGCAGGCTTCGTTACACAACACAACATAAATTCACAATAGGGAGTTATGGCAGTGACGAGGAGCTCTCGTCTGCCGTAATTAGGAAGGAACGTCAGCGAGGGAGAAGACAGTTCCAAATAAATCACTTACATGCAGCGGGATACGTCGAGGAACCCAGGGAGCATGTGGTAAGGAGACAGGGGAAAGTCATAGGACTTCTGACGAGACAGCCGCGCCGTCCAGTTCACTCGCACTGACATTTAAAGCCAGCTGCTCATGATTGGAAACTCGGCACAGCTGCCCAGGTTCTGACAGCTGAGAGCTCCCGAGCGTCTGGCCAATCAGAGCCCGGGAAACCCGTGTGACGACACCAGCTGTCAAAAGCTGACAGGGATGAGGAATAACCCGAGCGCGGACAAAGCGCTCGGGATATGACAAAAGGAAGGTTTTAACCCTAATCTTAAAAACAGAGATTGAGTCTGACTCCCGAATCCAGATTGGCAGCTGGTTCCACAGGAGAGGAGCTTGATAACTGAAGGCTCTGCATCCCACTGTACTTTTGGAAATTCTAGGTATTACAAGTAATCCAGCATCTTGGGAGCGTAGTGCTCTGTTAGGATAACACAGTAGTATCAGATCTTTTAAATAAAAAGGGGCCTGATTGTTTAGAGCTTTGTAAGTGAGAAGAAGGATTTTAAACTTACGTAATTCTAAACTCTATGGGAAGCCAATAAAGGGAGGCCAGAACCGGAGAGATATGATCTCTCTTTCTAGTACCTGTTAAAACTCTTGCTGCAGCATTTTGGATCAACTGAAGACTTTTTAAAGATGTTTTAGGACAACCTGATAATAAAGAGTTACAATAATCTAATCTAGAGCTAACAAAAGCGTGGATCAGTTTCTCAGCATCACTCTGAGACAAGACGCTCTTAATCTTGGCAATATTACGCAAATGATAGAAGGCAGTCTTAGAAACAAATTAAATATGTGAATTGAAAGACAGATCTTGATCAAAAATAACTCCAAGGTTCCTCACAGAGCTATTAAGAGAAAGAGTAACTGCATCCAAACTAAAAGTTTGATTTGGAAAAGTATTTCTAAGGTTTTTTGGACCAACAAGAATGACTTCAGTCTTATCTGAATTTAATAGCAGGAAATTGCAAGTCATCCAAGCTTTGATTTCCTTAAGACAGGCTTCTAACTTGGCTAATTGATTACTATCATCTGGCTTCATTGACAGGTATAATTGTGTGTCATCTGCATAACAATGAAAATGTATACAGTGCTTTCTAATAATGTTGCCTAAGGGAAGCATATATAAACTGAAAAGGGTAGGGCCTAGCACAGATCCCTGTGGAACTCCATGACTGAGCTTTGAGTTGAAAGAAAACTTATTATTGACATGAACAAACTGGAACCTATCAGATAAATAAGCTCTAAACCACTGCAACAAAGTTCCATTAAGTCCAACATGGGCTGCACGGTGGCGCAGTGGTTTAGCACTGTGGCAGCACAGTTTTACCCTCGGCCGGGGGACCGCGGGGATCATGAGATCGTGGGTTCGATCCCAGCCCCCGACCAACAGTGAGCTGTGTGGAGTTTGCATGTTCTCCCCGTGTTGCGCGGGTTTACTCCGGGATTTCTCCGGTTTCCTCCCGCACACCGAAAACATGTAGGTTTAGGGCGCTCGCACACGCAGCGACCAGCAGCCGGTGGCTTGTCACCAGACTGCAAACCAAGTCTACCTACGGGTACAAATAAGTAACAAAAAATTTTTTAAAAAAAATAGTGTTCTAATCTATCAAGTAGAATATTATGATCGATAGTATCAAAAGCTGCACTAAGGTCTAAAAGGACAAGAACAGAAACAAGCCCATTATCAGATGCGATAAGGAAGTCATTAGTGACCTTCATTAAGGCTGTTTCAGTACTATGATGGATTCTAAACCCAGACTGAAACTCTTCAAGTAAACCATTTCCCTGCAGGTGGTCAAATAATTGCGTAGCACAACTCTTTCTAAGATTTTTGAAATGAAAGGGAGATTAGAAATTGGTCTATAGTTAGCTAAAACTCCTGGATCCAGCGTTGGCTTTTTGAGTAAGGATTTAATTACGGCCATTTTAAAAGCCTGCGGTACATGGCCTAAAGTTAATGAAGAATTGATTATTTGAAGAATAAAGCTACCAATAAGTGGGGAGACTAGGAGAAAGGTTAACACAAGAGGAAGGTTAAATAACTTGGTAGGAATGGGGTCTAAAAGACAAGTTGAAGGCTTGGATGAGGAAATTATTTTGTCTAACTCTAAAAGGTCAGTTGGAGTAAACTCATCCAAACAGATATCAATTGAAGGACTTGTAGTAGTTACTGTATTTAAGTTAACGGTGGGAAGAATCTGATTGATTTTATCTCTGATAGATGAAATTTTATTATTGAAAAAGTTCATAAAGTCCTGACTAGTAAGCTCTAAGGGAATGCTAGGATTGACAGAGTCCTGACTCTTTGTTAGCCTGGCTACAGTGCTGAAAAGAAACCTAGGATTATTCTTGTTGTCTTCTATTAATGCAGAATAATAACTCATTCTACTTTTCTAAGATATTTTTTTATAAATTAAAAGATGATTTCTCCAAGCTAAAAAGATGTCATCTAAATTAGTGGAGCGCCATTTTCTTTCTAACTGACGAGTCTTCTGTTTTAAGCTACAAGTTTCTGTGTTGAACCAAGGGGTTAGAAATCTCTGATTAGACTTTTTCTTTTTTAAAGGGGCCACCAAGTCTAGAGTCTGATGCAGAGAAGCTGTAACACTATCTACCATGCTATCAATTACAGAAGGAGCAAGCTGTCTATAGCTTATCTCCGTTGTGTTGACACATGGCATAGAGGAAACAATCTGCATAAATTTGGTAACAACATCATTTGAGAGGCATCTACTGTAGTAATATTTTTCTTTAGGAGCCAAATAGTCAGAAATAGTACAATCAAAGGTTAACAGACAATGGTCTGACAGTACAGGGTTATGAGGAGACACTACAAGATTTTCTATTTCTATGCCATATGTCAGAACAAGGTCCAATGTATGGTGGAGATAATGGGTAGAATTTTCTACTTTCTGAGAAAACCCCATTGAGTCTAATATTGAATTAAATGCCATATTAAGGCAATCACTATCTACATCTACATGTATATTAAAGTCCCCTACTATAATTATTCTATCTGATTTCAGCACTAAATCAACTAAGAATTCGGCAAATTTGGATAAATCTCTGAGTAGGTTGATGGAGGACAGTAAACTATGGCAAAGAAAATTGGGTTTAAGCTAAGATTGCTAACATGCCCCATACTGAGGACCAGGCCCTCAAAGGAATTAAAACATGATTTTTGCTTTACGTTAACTAATAATGTAGAATGGTAAATTGCTGCTACTCCACCTCCATGACCAGAATTTCTGGGATTTTGATAGTTTAGATTACCAGAAGGAGTTGATTCATTTAAACCAACATAATCATCTTGTCCTAACCAAGTCTCTGTAAGGGATATTAAATCAATCTGATGATCAATTAACAGATCATGGACTAGCAGAGACTTGGAAGTTAGAGACCTAATATTTAACAAATCGCATTTAATTTTTAAATTATGAGGAGGAACAGAGGCCAAACCATTCAATTTAGAGGCTTCATGTTTAATTTGAGTTTTACCAACTTTTTGTTTAATGACTTTGGGATTCTTATACATTATATTTTTTATTTACTTTGAAGGGAGCAGACAATGATTCTCTGATGGGGAAGACAGGGGCTAAGTTGAGGGGTGGCGGATGAAGAGGAGCTGCAGAGAGGCGTTTAAAACTGCGACTGCTTCCTGGTCCCAACTCTGAGTATTCAAGGTTTTGGAAATTTGAATAAAAATGATGCCAGATTGATAGATAAAAGAGACGCACCATCCAAAGTGGGATGGACGCTGTCTCGTCTAATAAGACCAGGTTTTCCCCAAAATGAGCTCCAATTATCTATGTAGCCCACGTTGTTTGCAGGACACCACACAGACAGACAGCGGTTGAAGGATGGCAAGCGGCTAAACATGTCATCACTGGTCAGACTGGGAAGGGTCCCAGAGAATACTACAGAGGCAGACATTGTTTTGGCAAAGTCACATACACATACACATACATACATACATACACAGCCATAACAACAAATGAAAACTTAATGATCAATGTGCAGTTTACCCCACGCACGCAGGAGTCTTTTAACCGGACCACTTGCTCCGTTTCTGTCATTATTTGTCAAAGCCCTTTTTGACTCTTTAAGCCTCATGACTTCACCTATAGCCAAATCTTGCCTTTGGGCTCTGGTTAACTCTGTGTGACTTATGGTAGGAAATGGAGTGTCTGTGTGTGACCCTGACCCATGGGTTAGGTTAAGGGCAGCAACATAGGCAATGTCTTGCTTCTTTGCAGCTTCACTCCCCTCCCATGTGGCACGAATAATATTGTTCTTCAGTACACTCAACTACGTAACTGTCGATGTCTAGTTGGAGGCATGAGAGAGTGTCTGCAGTGACATTGATTTTACTTGTCCTGTACTTGATGTTAAACCTGAAATCGGCAAGCTCTCCCACCCACCTATGACCAGTTGCATTTAACTTTGCTGTGCTCATCTCGTAAGTTAGCAGATTATTATCTGTATACACTGTGAAGTGCAGTGCATAAAACAAATAATCCCTAAATTTTTCACATTCTGCCCACTTTTATGCCAAGAACTCCAGCTTCCCAGAGTGGAGGCAATAGTCCTTTTCAGCGGGTTTCAAGGTTTGAGAGCCGTAGGTGATTACTTTTAGCTTTCCATCCTGCCACTGGTACAAGACAGCACCAAGCCTCTTATCACAGGCATCGGTGTGCAGAGCAAATGGAAGCTCAAAATTGAGATATGCTAACACAGGAGGATGTGAAAGGATGTCAATGAGTTGTTCAAGAACGTGCTGGTGGTCATCAGTCCACTGCACAGGCGTCTTTGAGCATAAATGAGCTCTCTTATCTTTCTTTTGTTTCACCTCCTACACCATTTCAAGGTCCCCTTTCACTTGCAACAAACCATACAATAGTTTGGCAATACGGGAGAAGTCTTGGATGTACATTTAATAATAACTCAGGAAGCCAAGTAACTTTCTGACTTCTCCCACTGTGGTGGGTCTTTTCTCCTTGAGTAATTTCACAGCTTCAGTGTCCTTAGGATCAACTCTCACTCCATTAGCTGAGACCAGCCTCCCCACATACCTAACCTTTTGCTTAAAGAGCTTACACTTTTGCAGGCATTTCTTAACATCATGACGCTGTAGGGCCCTGAGAACTTGACAAACGGCTTCAAGATGATCAGAAAAGGATTTTGAATAACAAAGGATGTCATCAAGATAAGGAATGCAGCAGTCATCACGTAGGTTGTCAAGCATTTCCTCCATGCTGTGCTGAAAAGCAGTGGGAGCATTGCACAGACCAAATGGTATTCTCACCCACTCATAAAGCTTCCAAAGAGAGATGAAAGTGATCATATGGCAAGAGCCCTCAGCCATATAACTTTGATGATAAGCTTTACTCTGGTCAAGACTGCTGAACCAGCTGTAGCCTTCAAGTATGTCAGGGAGGTCTGGAATATGAGGTAATGGGTGGCGGTCTGGCACTGTTTTCTGGTTCAGTAGTCTGTAATTGATACAGAGCCTACGAGTACCATCTCTTTCATGACACAGACTACTGGTGCCGCAAATGGTGACTTTGATTTTACTATCCAGCCTTTAGCAAGCAAATCTTGTATGCGTTGCTTGACTTCTGTGTAGAGGGGCTTAGAGATAGAGGCGTATGTACACTGGACTGGAATGTCATGTTTAAGACTGATAGTCATTTAGAGGCTTGGAATGTTACCTACTGTATGTCTCCATCGTCATGAGTGAAAGCACCTGATTCTTAAAGCAATATTTGTTTTACCTCACATTGTTATTTGTCTGTCAGATGACCAATATTGACAGGTGTGTGCCACAGGGCTTGCGAGGGTGACCCACAGTCATGACTGGAATGTGGAACAGAGTCAGTGACATCAACATGGATTGTCTCACTGTCATTACTGGGACAATCTCTTTCTAGAACTTTGTCAATTAGTTCTACGCTGCCTAAAACGGTTAAGCGAGGAAGACTAACACTGTGTTTGGTGTGGTTGACAGAGGCACTTTAATGAAGCATCCCTCTGTCTGGTGAACGTCTATTAATCCTGCCCCAATGCTCAGTGGCTCTAGGTGGACACTATTAAGCATGGGTTCAAACAACAAATGTGACCCTGAAACACCAATACTATCTGGCACTCTGCACTTAATGTAGGTGACATGTCCTGGCCTGACAGTGACCCCCTTAAGACCCACTTTCACTACAGCGTGTTCTTTTTCTGGGTATTTGTAAGTCTGGATAAAACTAACCATTGCCTCAGCAGCAGCTTCATCAGCCTCCATAGCACCAGCAAGGAGGTTTGAGAGGATAAGGAGAAGTTTTGGTCTGCTTTAATTGCTCTTAATCAGCTCTTGGATCACATTGAACCCCACTAATGGTCTTTCTAATTTCAGGCAACTTACTGATAGATAGGTCTGGATCGTCATTACCCTGCAGGTTTACTACTACTTCAACCCACCCATCGTAGGGTACCTTATCCCCTGTGACAGCAGACATGTTGAGATCATTGTCCATCAGCTTGCTGAGAGGCTGAACATCTTGACTTGGTATGTATTTATTTTTCCAGGTGCAATCTAACAGGCTTACATTGGCCCCTGTATCTAACAAAACAGTAACAGCATAACAAATCTACCTACGGGTACAAATAAAGTAACCTGAACCTGAACCAGCCATATTACACTTCAGTAGAAATTTGCAGCCTATGAGTGACACTACTAACCTACATAGCTTGGCTATATTTACAGTCTGTGTGGAGTTGGCAGACCTAATTTTGTGTGGCCTTGACTGTCTTTTGGGGTGGGACTTATGAGCTAGACCGGTCAATAGGTGTCCCTCTGCCTCGACCAGGTCTTGTTTCCTAACGGCTTATGTTTCTTCAAACAGCCAATGGCACCATGGACTTTTCCCACACACACAAAGCGATGATCACAGTTAGGACTGGATTGGGTGACACAGTTTCGGCAGCCATAGAATCTCTGTGATCTTTTTTCTGATTTAGCTCGGTCAGTGTTAAACTGATGAGCAGGCATACGTACTACCATGCTCAGATGATGAAGGTGAGGTTACAAAGGTCTTCAGTGTCTCCATAGCTTTGGTCAGTGTCTCAACCTGTGCCCCTAGTCTCTGAAATGAGTTGTCCTTATTGATGGTATTAACTTTTCCCTCACCCTTGCTTTATTCCTCAGGCTCAGCATGAGTGATGTGGGCTTGGATGACCTTATGAGCAGCAGTGCGGCCAAGTCTGCACTTTCGCTGTTTCCTCTGCTGTTGTGTTCATTACTTGCCACAACAAAGCCTCATCAGTAACTGTTGGCTTGGCAAGAACCTTTAGGTCTTGATGGACATCCTCATATTTCTTCCCAATGCCCTGATAGATGGTGTTCAGGAAGATGCACTGGATTGTTGATGCATTATACTTTACAAATGAGTATGACTGTTTGGATGCAAACACTATCTTTTGTTTAAGTCCAATCATTCTATATAAGAACTGCTGAGGTGCCTCATGCTCATAATGTTTAGCACACAATGGATCTTGAAAGAACTCGGTACTACTCTTTTCACCAAGATGAGACTGTAGGAAACTTTTGAGTTCTTTACCTGCGAGGTTCTCTTTATTAGTCAACATATCTCTGAAGTTGCCAGGCTTGACTGTGCGAAGCACTCCTCTAATGACCTCAACCTCTGTGTGTTTCTCTTTGAAACCCTCATCAATTTGTTTCAAGATGTTACTGTAGCCGATTTCAGAAGAAGTATCACTGATTCGTCCCCCATGTATCTTAAACTCTCTATGTGACAGCAATGGCAGATCTTTAATAGCAATCATTCCTTCCCCAGTGTGGCTAGGACAGTTGTTGGGTAAGGTGGGCATTGGTCAAGTGACATGTGACTGTGTGGTGTTATCGTGGAATAATGTGAACAGTGGAGCAAGATTTCTGTTTGAGAGTGTATTATTACCAGAAGCTATGTGTGTGCTCGGCAAGTGATTGTATTGTCTTCAAGGCTGGTTACAGCTCTCTGAGGTAGGTGGTGATTTGTCTGCGTCATGTGTATTACCAGAACTTTGTACATTGTAACTCACCACAATAAGCAATTAATGGGCTCATATCAACATCAGAATCAGAATCAGAATCAGAATCAGATTTATTGCCATTGTTCATGTAGTACACAAACTAGGAATTTGTCTCGGTGCAATGCTGCAACATTAAACATGATAAAATAAAAGAAATAAACTATACATGCAATAAAGTGTAGAATAAGAGTGAGTAATACTAGTCAGCAGTTTAAATATATTAGCGAGCAGCAGATAATGTGGAGAACCATATAGTGCAGTCGGTAATGCAGGAAGAAAACAGTGATGATTGACATGAGTCTGGTTGAGCTGCTGTACATTGTGCACGAGAATCAATAAGTCACTTAGTGTTCAGCAGTCTGATGGCAGAGGGGAAGAAGCTGTTCATGTGACGGGAGGTTTTAGTCTGGATGGACCGAAGTCTTCTACCTGAGGGGAGAGGGGCAAACAGTACGTGACCAGGGTGTGAGGGATCGGCTATGATCCAGCCAGCACGCCTCCGGGTCCTGGAGATGTACAGATCCTGGAGAGATGGGAGCTTGCAGCCGATCACCTTCTCAGCAGTGCGCACGACGCGCTGCAGCCTTAATCTGTCCCTGGCAGTGGCTCCTGCGTACCACACGGTTATGGAGGTGGTGAGGATGGACTCGATGATGGCTGTGTAGAACTGCACTAACATCTTGGTGGGTAGCTTGAGCTTCCTCAGCTGCCGCAGGAAGAACATCCTCTGCTGGGCCTTTTTGATGAGGGAGCTGATGGTCGGCTCCCACTTGAGGTCCCTGGTGATGGTGGTGCCTAGGAAGCGGAAGGAATCAGCAGGGGTGATGGGAAAGCCTGTGAGGGTGAGGGGGGGCAGAGGGGTTGTGACTTTCCTGAAGTCCACAATCATCTCCACTATCTTCAGAGCGTTCAGCTGCAGGTTGTTGTTGTTGCACCAGGACGCCAGCTGGGCCACCTCACTCCTGTAGGCGGACTCGTCGCCGTTGGAGATGAGCCCGATGAGGGTGGTGTCGTCCGCAAACTTGATCAACTTGACAGACTGGTGGCTGGAGGTGCAGGAGTTGGTGTAAAGGGAGAAGAGTAGGGGGGAAAGTACACAGCCCTGGGGTGATCCGGTGCTGATGCTAGCAGAGTCTGAGACAGTCTTTCCCAGCCGCACATGCTGCCTCCGGTCCGTCAGGAAGTCGGTGATCCACCTGCAGAGGGAGTCAGGCACGTTGAGCAGGGACAGCTTGTCCCGGAGCAGATCGGGGCGGATGGTGTTGAATGCGGAGCTGAAGTCCACAAACAGGATCCTGGCGTAGGTACCCGGGGAGTCTAGGTGCTGCAGGATGGAGTGGAGGGCCAGGTTGACTGCGTCGTCTACAGACCTGTTGGCTCGGTAGGCAAACTGCAGCGGGTCCAGGAGGGGGGTGGTGATGGACTTGAGGTGGGGCAGGACCAGGCGCTCAAAGGACTTCATGACTACAGAGGTGAGCGCTACAGGTCTGTAGTCGTTAAGACCAGTGATCCATGGCTTCTTGGGGACAGGGATGATGGTGGAGGATTTGAGGCAGGACGGCACGTGGCATAGCTTAAGGGAGGTGTTAAAAATGTCTGTGAAGACAGGAGCCAGCTCTTTCGCACAGTGTCTCAGGGTGGAGGGAGACACGCCGTCCGGACCGGGGGCCTTGCGCGTGTTCAGTCTGGAGAACTGTTTGAGCACGTCCTGCTCACTGATGACAAGGGCAGGGGGGGAGGAGGGGGGGGCGCCTTTGATGAAGTAGGGACCGTGGAGGCTGTGGAGCTGGAGGGAGGGGGGTAGTTGGACACAGATGACGGGGTGTCAAAACGGGCATAGTGTTGGGACAATCTTTGACAAAGGGCTTTGTCATCCTGACCTTTAGGAGCCTGAGGCCGATAAGATAAGATAAGATAAGATCACCCACAAGAAACTTAGGTTGGGCCCCACCCAAAGGTGAAGGAGGAGGTGTTACAGAAGAACCAGGATCAATCTTGAGTTCAAAAGACACAAGACCCAGGCTACGGCTCATGATTACACCATCAAGGATGCTCTCTAACCTCTTTAATATTGATAGAACCCCATCATCATGCTCCAATAAGGCTGGAGAGTTGAGGTAAGCAGACAGGTACTCTATGCAGCTCTGTTCATCATCCCTGCTTAGCTGAGTTGCATCAAGCCCTTCAACCGTTGCTATGCTGGTAGCAAATTATGGTATTGGGGGTAGCACTGTCCTGGTTATGTAATTACTTAAAGAACAGATATCAGTACGTGTGTGTTGGTAGCAAAAACTCGAAGTTACTGAAGGTTACTTGCGGAGTCCCACAGGGTTCAGTTTTGGGGCCATTGTTATTCAATATGTTTAAAAATGATATATGTAAAGTTTCTGAAAAAAATGGATTTAATATTGTTTGCAGATGACACTAATTTATTATGCAGTGGAAGCAATTTGGAACAACTTTTGGATACACTCGGAAAGGAATTAGGAAAGCTTAAACTGTGGTTTGATTCAAACAAATTAACGCTCAATTTAAGTAAGACAAAATTTATAATTTTTAACAACCATCACAACAACTCAGTATCTAAACTCAGTGTAAATGGTGTAGAGGTTGAAAGGGTATCCAAAATTCAATTTCTTGGAGTAATAATTGATAACAAAATGTGTTGGAAGTCACATATTAATTATATTAAAGGTAAAATATCCAAATCAATTGCAATACTACACAGAGTGAAATATTTGCTGAATCAACCCACACTATATACTTTGTGTCATTCATTAATATTCCCATACAAGACAAATTGTACTGAAGTATGGGGAAATATGCACTGCAATGCACTGAGGAGCTCATTTAGCAGCAGACTACATCATCCCAGGTGCACAACCGAGAGGTTTCGCAGGTCCTTCCTACCAACGGCTGTCAGACTGTACAACCTAAGCAGGGCTGCTCGCAGAGATAGCAAAAAGACGTAACAAACTAATAGTTTTTTGAATGCAAAAGATGCAATAGACTTACACAATGGTCCCCTCCGGCATACAACTAGGAAAATACCAGTCGCTATGGAGAGTGAGAATATGTATGGGCACATAATCATACCATGTAGGATAACTAAGTAGACGGTTGTGCTGTTTCATCCCATCTAGCAACAATGCTCTGCACTGTGTGTGTTTATATATTTACATATTTATTCCATCTAGCTACAATGCTCCGCACTGGGTGTGTTTATGTTTATATATCTATATATTTATTCCATCTAGCTACAATGCTCCGCACTGTGTGTTTATATATCTACATATTATTCCATCTAGCTACATTGCTCCGCACTGTGTGTTTACATATTCATATATTTATTCCATCCAGCTACAATGCTCTGCACTGTGTGTCTGTGTGTGTGTATATATATATATTTTATAGTAATATGTACATATGTATATTAGCTGCTCTTGCTTGCTTGTTTTTTTTTCTTGCCTTCTGATTGTTGCTCTGAGTGTTGCTATCCCTGTGCTGTTGCAATCCTGGAATTTCCCCGTTGTGGGACTAATAAAGGCTTATCTTATCTTATCTTATCTTATCTTATCTTAAATATATATAAAACAAACATATATCCAGTCTTTATTCTTCACAAGAGAGCTATTAGATTAATAAACAAAGCTGCTTACAGGGAACCAACAAACCCACTTTTGCTTAAATTAAAAGCTCTCAAGTTGAAAGATCTGGTTGACTTTAAAACTGCAGTAATAATGTTTAAAGTGAAGAATCTATCACTGCCCGCAAATATTCAAAAATTGTTCCAAATAAGGGAGAAACAATATCATTTCAGAGGAGCATGTATATTTCAAAAACCTTCAGTGAGAACTACCACCAAGCAACACTGTGTTTCAGTGCAAGGAGTCAGATTGTGGAATGCTTTTGGACCTGAATTAAAATCATGTACAACGCTTGGACAATTTAAACAAAAACTAAAGGAAGAAATACTCCAAACATATATACAAGATGACATGTAAAATCCCATAAGAATTATCATATTCAGTCTGTGTTGTGCTGTTGCTTAGTTTTTTGTCACGTTTTGTCTTAGCTTTGTTCTGAATTGTAATCGCTCTTGTTTTGTTTTTCTTTTGAATTCTTGGATGGAATATGGGTGGACCATATAAGCTGCGGCTTCAGCCATCACCCATTTCGGATAATTTATGTTGAACTGTATAATCAAAGGAGTTATTGTTTAATTTGACCTTGTTAGACATTTTTTTTCTCTCTCCTTTGTTATATTCTTCTGTTCCTTTTTTAATCTTTACTTTTAATCTATCCGAAATAAATAAAGCTTCACTGGCTGTTAGCCGATCAGTAGTTTAGCCAGGAATTTGTGAAGGGGGGTGCTGAACCTCAACCACCACCACCATTCTAAATGCCTGGGGCGTTCGCCCAGGGTGAAGGTTTTGCTTCAGCCCCCTGTCAACTACAGATTTCTTAACATTCTCAATGCAAACTACTCAAAACCTGCTCTTTACATTTTTCTTTTCTTTTTTCTCCCTTTTTGGTCTTCTTTTTTTTGGGGGGGGGGGGTGTTGCAGCTCCATCAGTGAGGGTCGATTGGACACAGCAATGATGATAGAAGGACTACAGCTCCTGACCAGATAGAGTGATGATATAAAGTGAAGTACATGGCGGTAATGCACCTGTAAGCTGGTTGCCAACTGCCAATCAAATCTAAAAGAAGAAGAAGAAGAAGAAGAAGAAGAAGAAGAAGAAGAGACAGAGCAGAAGAATGGCAGAGAGAAAGAGGAGTGCTGTGTGGCTATATTTTTAAATGAAGGGAGACATTTTATTTTATTTTTGTATTGTAGTTTCTGAACAGTGTGCATCTAAAAAGAATTTGTTTTAATTTATTCTTGAGTGATAATTTTGTGCAGTTTGTTTATTTAAGCAAAAAATCCAGACATGTCAATGTATGGGGAAAAACTGATTTGTTACTGTTCTATTGTTTCTGAACAAAAAGTTTTATTATGATAATAAAGTATTTTCTATTTACCTCTAAACTTTGCCCAAATTCTGTCCTGGGTTTTAACTAATTAATAGTCCAAAGGAAAAATCACAAAACATTTAAAGGTCATGAAAATTCATTCAGATTTAGTCATTTGATGATGCATCAACCTTAATTATTAAAAAGTATAGGTATCATATTGGTATCAGCAATACTGGCCCTGTATTCACTTGGTATCGGATCGATACCAAATCTTGCAGTATCCCACACCATTAGTTCCCAGACACCTCTGGACTCAGCTGATCTTGAAAGCTAAGCCAAGTTTACATTGATTAGTATTTGAATGGGAGACTACATGGGAGTACCAGGTGCTTTGATGGACTGGTGATCTGTTCAAGATGTGCCCACACACAACCCAAAAAGGATCGGACTATGAATGATATTGGTTACTTTATGCTTTTTAAAAATTTTTTATCAATCTTACTGGTCATGGCTGTTCTCATGTCCTCGCTTTATGTTCATATTTGTTGATTCTGTTACCTTCAGGGAATGAGTTTGACCATGGCCCTTTGTTTGTGTTTGTGTTTTCTTTGGAGTCATGTACTTTTAGTTATCATGATTATTATTATTATGATTATCATCACTGTCATGGTCTTGTCTCCCCTGGTTCTCTGTTCATGCCTCATGTTTACCCCTTTGTCTCACTCCATGTTTTTCTGCACCTGTAGCCATTCCCTACGTCTTTGATTGTCCCTGATTGTACCCACCTGTTCCTTGTTGCCATGATGACCCCCTTTGTCTATATTTGTTGGTGCCAGTCTGTGTCAGGTGTGGCGTCATTAATGTTTCTGCCATGTTCCCAGTGTCAGTCCTTGCCGTTTTGCCTGCACAGTTTGGTTTAGTGTTTTCAGCCGCATGCTGCTATTTATTGTTCCAGTCTTTTTGTTAATAAATCTTCATTCTTGCACTGTATACTTGCACTGTATTCCTGCCTGTCCCTGAGTCCTATTCACCCTCCAATGACAGAATGACGCCAACAAGAAAGGACTCAGCAGGCAGGACCAGCGGGAGGAAAGGGCCAAGTCGGAGTTCAGTAGAGGAGGATCTCGACTGGGCGTTTCTCCTTTTGGACCGGGCTCTGGGTCAGTGAATGCGGACTTGGTGAGATGAATGCGGACTTGGTGGAAGCAAGAGCAATCCTCTGTTTAGCGGCCCTGTTCTAACATCCCGAATTGTCCAAGCTCTGCTCCCGCATTGCCTAGATCAGCAACAAGCTGATGCAAATTGGGCCTTCACTTAACTCGGTCCAACTTGGCTCTGAGCCGCTGACCTCAACTCCTGCCTGCAGTGTGCCATCTCCCGTCTTTTCAGTCACTTCTGCGCTGTCTACCGCATCTATTCCATCAGCCATGGCCGCTGACGTGTTGGAGCAGGAAGAGTGGAGGCAGACGGTTCTCGCGCAAGATGACATCCTGCTGGAGTTTTAGCCCTGGCTCACTCCGAAGATGCTTTTCCTGGTGTGCAAGGACCAGCCGCCATCATGAGGGCCAGTGGGGAAGTGAGCCTCAGGGAAGCATCGCTCCGCTTATTACCCGGGTCCTACACTTGAGGCTTCGCTGAGGGTTTCTGCTGCCATGGCCCCACCCTCCTCTAGTGTGTCAGCAGTGGCAGCTCCAGTTACTTCAGCGCGGGAGGTCAGCGCGCCCCAGCCATCTGTTCCAGCAGCGCACATCCCAGCACCACATCACCATGCACAGGCCCCTCATCAGATGAGTTTGACCAGCCCCCATGAGGACTCGCCTGATGCCCCAGTGACAGCAGAGCAGGAACTAAGGCAAGTACCTTTTCATTATTTTATATCATTTGATGATAGGTCTTGCCCTATTCCCGGTGAGGGGCTCAGCGATGGCTACCTACCACCACTGTGTTCTCCCCTCCTGACTCTGTTGTTATCGCAGCCATCTTTTTCATCCATCCATCCTCACCTGCTTCTCCCTTCTCTGTTTCACCAAGTACCACGTTAGAGAGGATGGATGCCTCCACGAGCGGGCTCCTAGCAGCTGTAGCCTCCAGGACTGGTGATCCATCTGCTGCAGCTGTTACCTCGTTCGAGCAGTCCACTCTACCCATCATCCAAGAGGCCGGTAGGCCTCCACCTGTTGTTCCAGAGGCTGGGGGACCTCCACCTATTGTTCCAGAGGCTGGGTGACCGCTATCCATCATCCCAGAGGTTGGGAGACCTCCACCCGTTGTCCCAGAGATGGACGACCTCCATCCATCGTTCCAGAAGTTGAGGGGACCTCCAACTGCCGTTCAAGAGGTCGGGAATCCTCCAATTGCCGTTCCAGAGGCCAGGGCGCCTCCAACCATCGTCCAAGAGGCCGATGTGCTTCCAACCATCATCCAAGAGGCCGACGTGCCTCCAGCCGTCATCCATGAGGCTGGCAGGCCACTGCCCATTATCCCAGAGGCCGGCAGGCCGCTACCCATCATTGTTCCAGAGGCTGGAGGGCCTTCGCCCATCATCCCAGTGGTTGGGAGACCTCCACCCATCATTCCAGAGGTCGGGGGACCTCCAACCACTATTCTAGAGGTCAAAGGACCTCCAACCATTGTTCCACAGGCCAGGGGGCCTCCAACCACTATCCCAAGGGCTGGGGGGGCCTCCAACCATTGTCCAAGAGGCCGAGGGACCACCACCCATCGTTCCAGAAGTCGGGGGACCTCCACCCATTGTCCCAGAGTTTGGGGGACCTCCATCCATCATTCCAGAGGTCGGGGGACCTCCAGCTGCCGTTCCAGAGGCCAGGGCACCTCCAACCATTGTCCAAGAGGCCAACGTGCCTCCAAGTGTCATCCAGGAGGCCGACGTGCCTCCAACCATCATCCAAGAGGCTGGCGTGCCTCCAACCGTTGTCCAAGAGGCCGGCGGGCTGGCGCCCATCATCCCAGAAGCCGGCAGGCCGCCATCCATCATTGTTCCAGAGGCCGGAGGGCCTCTGCTTGTCGTTGTTCCAGAGGCCGGAAGGCCTCAGCCCGTCGTCCCAGTGGTCGGGGGACCTCCACCTGTCATTCCAGAGGTCGGGGGACCTCCAACTGCCATTACAGAGGTCGAGGGACCGCCAACCACCGTTCCAGAGGCCAGGGGGCCTCCAACCACTATTCCAGAGGCTGGGGGCCTCCAACCATTGTCCAAGAGGCTGGCATGCCTCAAACCAACATTGTTCCAGAGGCCGGAGAGCCTCTGGCCATCACTGTTGCAGAGGCCGGAGGTCCTCCTCCCGTCATTGTTCCAGAGGCTGGAGGGCCTCCACCTGTTGTTCCAGCTTCCAAGCAGTCCGCTCCACCTGGGCCATCCGAGTCATCCACTCCACTTGTCATTCCAGAGGCCGGCACATCTCCACCCATTGTTCCAGAGGCCAGCACGCTTCCACCCATTGTTTCAGAGGCTGGGGTCAGCGTGTTGCATTCACCGGTCGCTGAAAATAGAGCTCCTTTATGCATGTTTGGTGAGCTCTGTGTCCCTGCGTCCACTGTCCCACCTTGTTCTCCATTTCAGTGGACTAAGGATAGTGGCAGGCCACCAGACTGGTCCTGCATTCCAGTCTGGGGGTCCATGGATGGACTGGGGGAGGCCCCATGACCCACGTTGTTCTCTGGTCCAGGGGTCCATGGACTTGGGTAGGCCCACTGACCTGTTTTTGCGGTCCGGTAGCCCACGTACTTGGGTAGACCACCCAACCCGGTTTGCTTTGGGTTTTGGGGACTTGGAATTTGTGTGGCCCCGAACTGTGCTTTTGTTTTGGACTCTGTGGGGGGTGGGGGTCGACCCACCTGGCCTTGTACATGCACCACCCACACTGTGAGGGTTTTTTGTTTTTTGTTGGTAGTTGATGTTACGCTTTGGCTCGTCTGGTCTCCGAACCTTTAGAGGGGGGTACTGTAAGGGTTTGGTCATGGCTGTGCTCATGTCCTCACTTTATATTCACATTTGTTCTGTTATCTTCAGGACATGAGTTCAGCCATGCTCCCGCCCTTTATTACTATATTTCTCTGCTTTCTTTGCAGCCATGTACTTTTAGTTATTGATAGAAAAATTCCATATTATCCACATTATTATTGTTATTAATAATGTATTATTATACTTGAGAAGTATCATGCCTTTCATATGCCATGTTTAATGTTTATATGTGCATTCCATGTAGGATAAGTCATGTATTCTTGGCATGTTTCTGTGAGCAATTATTGGCCTTCAGAGAATTCAGACTGAGGATCAGTACATACGTAAAGGATGATCTAAGCTACACTGATAATCACTTTGACATGTCCTGTTCTCTTTTGGGTCCCAGGAACACACAGGAACTTCTAGCTTGTGATCTAGATTAGTTTATGGCTGGAATGTCTGTGCTTCATTTGTTCATCACCCCGGATAAGCTCTGCTTATCAAGATTGTCTCTCTGTCTCTCCCCCTTCCTCCTCTCATCCCTCTCCTCCTCCCCCTCATTTCTGTTGCCTATATATATCAAACCTAAAGAATGTATCCTTTGGAGATTCTAGGTGTGCGCTGAAGGCCATGCTTTGTAATCTCTCCCCCAAAATAGCCATTGGGGTGACTCACTTATTTTTATAAATAAATGTACATAAATCCAATTTTCCGCCTGATCTTTGACTTTGAACAATTTAAGCTCAGAATTATTCTAACATTTTGGCGCTCCGAACAGCGGGTCCACATATCTCCATCTTTCTGGTGCCTCTGCTCGAGTTCAGCAAGTGCACAGCTGATAAAAGATGTTCCCAGGCTGAGTACAAGGCTCAGCGTTACTGCAGTGAAGGCATTTCAAACCGGGGCACTGGAACTGACTGGGTGACAGATCTGAGAATCCTACAGGTGGCTTGGATGTAAGTACATTTGTTGTTGAGTTTATTGCCATTGGGTTCGAGTCCCAATGAGATGTGATACGGTTTGCCTGGACTGCTTTGACACAGCAAAGTCTGTTTAAGTCCCTCATTGTGACCTAATCGCTGGTTTCTCTGCCACGGTGAGCTTTATTGCAAGATACCGGGGGAGGACCTTAAGATTCGTTGCTCTTGGTACTTTATGTCAGTTAGGTGAAGGTTTCAGAAGTTGCATGCAAGTAGGGAAAGATTCGTGCCCCTTGGCCACAAATGCTTTATTGCCTAAATGCCTAGGCTCTCGGGATATTGTGGGGGGGTTACACGACCCTAAAAAGTAGATTCTCAGGGAAAGATTTGTGCCTTTTGGCCACGTCTGCTTATTGCCCAAATATCTGGGCTCTCAGCATATTGTGGGAGGTTACGTGACCCTGGAGGATGGATTTTTCACGGGAAGAGTCGTGCCTTTTTACCGCGTCTGCTTATTGCCTGATTTCGGGGCTCTAGGCACACTACGAGAGGTTGCGTGACCGTTGAAAATACTGGTAGATTTTTATTTTTAAGGTTTGTTGTAGCGCTGGATAAAAGTTACCACAGCTTGTCTGTTTTTGTCTCTGTGTCTTGTGAAATCTGCTCTGGTGTGAAAGAGTGATGGAGTTCTCCACGGGGGCGGAGAGAGCAGGTTGCATGGGTTGTAAAATTATTGTTTGTGATTTTTTCTGGTATTTGTGGAGCATAAAAGGGTTGGTTAAGAGTTATCCTCTTGGGGAATGTTTAAAATTATGGGTGTTTGAAAATAGTAATTTTGAGCGAAAGGAGCTGACTAGTGTTGTGTTTTCACAGCAGTGTAGAAAAAACAGAAGGATCTTCACGCTGCAGTGAGAGTGTGTGGTTGCCAGATGTGCATGTTTTCCACTAAAGTTGCCAGTTTCAGAGATTAATTGAAGTAAGTTTAACGCTGCTTTGTCTGTTGGCATGAATTTGAAGTTTTCATTGTGTGCATATGTTTTGTCTAGCTCCGACCTTGTGTTGATGATAGCAAAAGGAGCATTTCTGTCTGAGCCCTGTGTGTCTGTCTGTGTGCATGTGAGTGTGGTTGCTTGAGAAAAAAAAAAGAATGAAAAAAACACAGGCTGTGTGGGTGCTGACCTGTGTGACAGGGGAGTGAAAGAGAAATAACCTATATATGGGTATTTTTGCAAAGCTTTGGGGTTTTAGCAGTTTACTTTTTCAATCTAATTTTGCGGGTTTTGTACGTGGTAAACTATTAACACATTTTTAAAGCCAATATTTTCTTTTCCTCCAGTTTTTCTTTGGAAAATGAAAAATATTGAGTTATTCTTATTCAGTTTTTTGATGTATCACTGATTTTTATTGACTCAATTGCCTTATTTCTCTGACTGAAGCATAACAGTGAACTTTACAGGAAAAAAGGATGCAGGACGCAGGAATCATAACATCACCATTACCTTTCAATTTAATAAATCCTTGGTGACATATGCAATATGTAGCAAAATAATAAAAACAATAATTCACTTGTGTTTCTTAACATTACACATTATAATAAACGGTGGGATAAAAAACTGGGATACACATTTAAGGGACACGAACTAATGATGATTACTGGAACATTAGCGAAATCAATTTATGAGGTGATAAAATTTGCACTCCTGTTGATATAAATACTGACATGCAGACGGGGGTAGCCTTGAGGCCCTCCCCCTCCCCAAATTTTTCTTTACAGGATGGCACCGAGATTTGATCTTTGTGGGAGATGTGAGGAGGCCGGACAGTGTGTGACAGGCATGGTCATGGCTCATTGGATGGGGGGGGGTGACAGCGGCGATGGGGGAAAGGACCTCTCAATTGACAAGCATTGCCGAAGCTAAGTAGAACAAATGACATTGCGAATGACATAAAGCATATCAATTTAAATGACTTTGACATTAAAAATGTAGTGTTTATATGACTTCACACTGCAGGATACATCTGACACATTGCAATCTCACACCTTCAACTTTATTTATTTTCAATTCAACTTTATTTATATAGCGCCATTTCACAACAACAGTCATCTCATAGCACTTTCAACGGTAGGGGAAACCCCCACAGTTGCAGGAAAAACCCCAGCTATCAGGCGATCCCCTGTGAGCAAGCGCTTAGCGACTGTGGAGAGGAAAAACTTCCTTTTAACAGGAAGAAACCTCCAGCAGAACCAGGCTCAGGGAGGGGCAGTCATCTGCTGCGACTGGCTGGGGGGTGAGGGGATAGAGAAGATGAAAAGAACAGACATGTAGAGAGCAAACAGCAAGATGGGGACTCAAACTATGGGAGAGAACAAATAGATGTTAATGACCAGCAAAAAAAAAATATTTCATTGAGAGTGAAGAAAGGAGTGAAGCCCAGTGCATTATTGGAGGTCCCCCAGCTGTCTAAACCTATTTGCAGCATAACTAAGGGAAGGTTCAGAGACACATGATCCCTCCCTAATTGTAGGCTATATCAAAAAGGAAGGTTTTAACCCTAATCTTAAAAACAGAGATCAAGCCTGACTCCCGAATCCAGATTGGCAGCTGGTTCCACAGAAGAGGAGCTTGATAACTGAAGGCTCTGCCTCCCATTACACTTTTGGAGATTCTAGGTATTACAAGTAATCCAGCATTTTGGGAGCGTAGTGCTCTGTTAGGATTATACGGTAGTATCAGATCTTTTAAATAAAAAGGGGCCTGATTGTTTAGAGCTTTGTAAGTAAGAAGAAGGATTTTAAACTTAATTCTAAACTCTATTGGAAGCCAATGAAGGGAGGTCAGAACTGGAGAGATATGATATCTCTTTTTAGTACCTGTTAAAACTCTTGCTGCAGCATTTTGGATCAACTGAAGACTTTTTAAAGATGTTTTAGGACAACCTGATAATAAAGAGTTACAATAATCTAATCTAGAGCTAACAAAAGCGCGGATCAGTTTCTCAGCATCACTCTGAGACAAGATGCTCCTAATCTTGGCAATATTACACAAATGATAGAAGACAGTCTTAGAAACGAATTTAATATGTGAATTGAAAGACAGATCTTGATCAAAAATAACTCCAAGGTTCCTCACAGAGCTATTAAGAGAAAGAGTAACCACATCCAAACTAAAAGTTTGATTTGGAAAAGTATTTCTAAAGTTTTTTGGACCAACAAGAATGACTTCAGTCTTATCTGAATTTAATAGCAGGAAATTGCAAGTCATCCAAGCTTTGATTTCTTTAAGACAGGCTTCTAACTTGGCTAATTGATTTCTATCATCTGGCGTCATTGACAAGTATAATTGTGTGTCATCTGCATAAAATGGTAAATGGTAAATGGCATTCACTTATATAGCGCTTTTTTATTTTCATCTCTTGATGACCAAAGGGCTTTACAGATCCTGCTATCCACCCATTCATACACAAATTCACACACTGATGGCGGCACTGTATACAAAATCAAATCAAATCAAATCAAATCAAATGTGCTTTCTAATAATGTTGCCTAAGGGAAGCAAATATAAACTAAAAAGAGTAGGGCCTAGCACAGATCCCTGTGGAACTCCATGACTAAGCTTTGAGTTGAAAGAAAACTCATTATTGACATGAACAAACTGGAACCTATCAGATAAATAAGATCTAAACCACTGCAACGAAGTTCCATTAAGTCCAACATAGTGTTCTAATCTGTCAAGTAGATTATTATGATCAATAGTATCAAAAGCTGCACTAAGGTCTAAAAGGACAAGAACAGAAACAAGTCCATTATCAGATACAATGAGGAGGTCATTAGTGACCTTCACTAAGGCTGTTTTAGTACTATGATGAATTCTAAACCCATACTGAAACTCTTCAAGTAAACAATTTCCCTGCAGGTGGTCAAATAATTGCATAGCAACAACTCTTTCTTTTTTGATTTTTAGATTTTTGAAATGAAAGGGAGATTAGGGATTGGTCTATAGTGAGCTAAAACTCCTGGATTCAGCGTTGGCTTTTTGAGTAAGGGTTTAATTACAGCCGTTTTAAAAGCCTGCGGTACATGGCCTAAAGTTAATGAAGAATTGATTATTTGAATAATAAAGCTACCAATTAGTGGGAAGACTTCTTTAAATAATCTGGTAGGAATAGGGTCTAAAAGACAAGTTGAAGGCTTGGATGAGGAAAATATTTTGTCTAACTCTAAAAGGTCAATTGGAGTAAACTCATCCAAACAGATATCATTTGAAGGAGTTGTAGTAGCTACTGTATTTAAGTTAACGGTGGGAAGAATCTGATTGATTTTATCTCTGATAGATGAAATTTTATTATTGAAAAAGTTCATAAAGTCCTGACTAGTAAGCTCTAAGGGAATGCTAGGATTGACAGAGTCCTGACTCTTTGTTAGCCTGGCTACAGTGCTGAAAAGAAACCTAGGATTATTCTTGTTGTCTTCTATTAATGCAGAATAATAACTCGTTCTAGCTTTTCTAAGAGATTTTTTTATAAATTAAAAGATGATTTCTCCAAGCTAAAAAGATTTCATCTAAATTAGTGGAGCGTCATTTTCTTTCTAATTGACG